>CATOGU010000098.1:0-21184 GCA_951799445.1 Pseudisothecium myosuroides | reverse complement strand
GAGTGTGATTTCATCTGCCACGCCGCCCGGTGTATTTTCCGGGGTGCGGATTGCGCAAGCTTTTTTTAAAAGCGTGGCCAGATTTACCAAAAATTAGACGGTGATGCCGTCAAATCATCAACCCATCCCCAAGTGCAGGGCACGACGAAAGGGGGATGCAGGTTCGCCAGCTTCGCGCAGGCCGGATTCAAGTCGATCCGGCCTGTTGCGCTGATACGGTCCTCGACCGAAGCCTCAAAGCTGGCACCGTTGACGTTCACGCGCACCTTCTTGTGCGCCGACGCCGCGACACTTCCCCAGCGCGCAACCATCGCGTCGTGGTGGACGGCAACCATCGCGGTCACGTCCTGAGCGGTGTTCGCCCCGAACTCCCCGATGCCGTTATCTCCGACCGAGAAGCATGAATTGTCGCTTCGGCCGGTGCGCTTGCAGGCAACGAAACGCGCCACGTCATCAGGATCGGCAAAGCTCGATGCGTTACACGAACAAGGCCAGCCCTTTCGATGCTCACATTCCCGGCCTCGGCTGCGTCGGCAAACTCGCCCAAACGTTTGATCGTCGTCGGTCCCCAGCCGGGGCCGTTCGTGAAATAAGGGCGGGTCACACCGCTGCAAAATATCGGTGATCGTGTTGGCGTCCGTCAGTGAGATGGAAACGGGATTCATGGTTTTTCAGGTGGCGTTGAGGCAGGGGTGGCGGGCGGCGTCCCTGCGGTCCGCTACGGGGATGCGTGATAGGTCGCGTAGAATCCCAGAAAACCGAAAGCGTCTTGGCGGTGCCCGCTGCCACCGGCTGCCACGCAACCGGCAGGAGTTGAATGATATCGCCCATCATGCCGGTCTGTAATGAGAGCGGAAGGGCAATGAAATAGGCAAGGTATCCGGTTAAGCCGCTGGCGAGAGCGGCGAGGATGGTTTTCGTTTTTGAGGTCATGCTTATGGTTGTCCGGGTTCTCTACCTGTAATTTCCTGGGTGGATGGCAGGGGGCTTGCCGATTTTCTTTTCGGCGGCGGAAATCCATCGGTCCATGTTGTAAACGCCCCATTGACGGGCGGCGTAGATTTTTAGCATGGATTCCAGTGAATCCATCCGGGCTTCCGCCGCGTGGCGATTATCCGTCAAAAGTTGCGCCTGCCGGACGTTTTCCGCAGTGTGGGATAACTGGATTGCCTCCGTGTTTTTGACCCGCTCTAGAACGGCGGCGATGTCATTCGATTTCGGCAGGGCGTCGATGTGTCAACGATCTTATCCAACTTGCCCTTGTCCTCCTCATGCTGTTTCGACTGGATTTCTATAATAGTATCCAGTCGCGCAAAGTGCCCGCTGCTGGCGATAGCCATTCCGATCCCGACGCGATGGCGATCACCAACAACGACCCGATGACGCCCAACGCCCAATTCTGAAAGTTATTTTTTGGTTCGGTCATTTCAGGTGCGTCGAGCGCTCGGATGAATCAATGTCTCCCATACTGGCGAGGGTAAAATTAGTTTCCGTCCGTCGTCACAACAGAATTTCCTGCCCCGAGGTCATCACAAACGTGGGCGTACCTGCCGTCGTCACAGACCGCAAGCGCATGTAGTTCCCGGCGGGCACCGTGCCCCGCAGGCTGCCGGTGATCGTCTGCGTACACGAGATGCCGACCACGACCCCGAACGCCTGCCCCTGGCCCATCTGCGCGATTTGTACCCAGTCGGATGCGGTTGCGCTGTTCGTAGGGCAGATTTCCAGCACGACGCTCCCCGTGCAGTTGCCGCCGATGGTGGCAACGGTCGTGATCGTGACGCTGTAACGCACATCCGCATCGCGGGTGGCGGAAAGCTGGAATCCGTTTGCCGCTGCCGCCACTGTGACGAGCGAGCGAGACGGCGCATTATTGAACACCCGTGCGCGCGGAACCAACAACGACGGATCGGTAAAGAGACTGGCGTGGGCAATGCAGATTGCCGCAAATACCGCCGCCACCCCGAGTAGAAGTTTCGTTTTCATTTTAGAACATGCTCCAGTTGGCCCCATCCGAGACAAAGGAGATGGAGAAATACGCGCTGTTGAGAACCTTCGTGGAAACTCCGTCGATGGTCTGCCCGCTTGTGCAGGCAATCGTGATGTTGTTCGTTGCCGATGTGCCCTTCCAATCCTTGACGACGTATTCCTTGCCCGCGATGCCAACGGCGGTTGGAAGCGTGATCGTGACCGCGCCCGAGGTGGAATTGACGAGAATTTTGTGATCGTTTGCCGCTGCCGTGTAGGCAGCCGACTTCGTGGCGAGGCCGGTTGCAAATCCGCCCGTCACTGTCAGACCGCTCGCGTCCAGTCTCAGGTCAGGGGCAGAGTCCACCGTGCCGCCGGTGGCAAGCGTGCCGTTGACCTTCCACGCCCACGCCTGACTCGTGCCATAGTAACGCATTCCCGCCAGCACGCCGCCGACTGCGCCGGACTTGGTGCCGACGAGCGCAATGCCACCGCCCGCCCCGCCCCCCGCGTCGAATGCCGTGCTTTCAAACGTCAGGGTCGTGGGATAGCTCGCGCTCGCGGGCGTAGTAAACCTGAGGTTGCCGTTGCCGGTGATGACGGTTCCACTGCTGTCCGGGACCGAAAAGATCACGCCGCCCAGCGACCCCTGAACAAGGATGCGGTCTGCCAACGTGGTTCCGTTCGACGCCTGCAAAGCAAGGTTGTTCACGCCCGATGCAAAGCGTGCCTCGATCTTGGTGTTCGCGCTGCTAAAACCCGCCGAGTTCGCGTTGTAACCAAAGTCGATTCCCGTGTTGCCGGTAGAGTCCGCCGACACGCGCACGGCCGTCGCGCCGCCCGTGCTCACCACCTGGAGCGGCGCGGTGGGATAGAGTCCCGTGACGCCCGTGTTCATCCCGATGCCAATGCGCGAGGCAAAGCCGAAGAAGGGCGTCGCGCCAAGCCCGATCTGCGGCCCGTTGGAGAGAATCGCCCCGACGCCCGTGTTGGTGACGAGCGATTGCCCCGCTCCCCATGCCGAGGCATTTGCGGCCAGGAACTGTGCCACATAGCCGTAGCCCGTGGGGTTGAGATGCACGTCCTGCGGCTGGATAGACGGCGGCAGGTTGTCCGTTGCCAGCGCCGCCTGATCGGCCGTGGACGACGTGGCCTGATTCACCAGATAGCTGCGCACGTCGAGATAATGCGATCCGTAGGTGGAGGCAAGGGACGCGTTGAGCGAGACGATCTGGTTGTAGTTCGTGCTGCCGCTTGCCTCGCCCGGCGCGTTGATGACCGATAAAACAACGTAATTTTTCGGCGCGGGGATGAGCGCGACCATCGACGCGATGTTGGCCAGGATCGTGGCGTTGGAGTTGACGCCGATGTCGTTGCGCCCCGCCCAGATGACATGCACCGCCTGATATTTATCCGGGTGGACCTGCCATTCTTGAGAGAGGATTTGCGCGGCCGTGGTCCCACCGATGCCGTAGTTATCGACGTGGCGATTACCCAGCAATGGGGCAAGCTGGGTGGGGTAGGGCGAAACGATGGCACCGTTGTTTGGGCCGGTGCCCGCCGTGAGGCTGTCGCCCCAACACGCCACGTTGTACCCGGCGTTGGTCAGCGCGGAAACGTCGCTGGCGGTCGTGGGAGCGGGAGGTGCGATGGTGCTCAACGTGCCGCCGGAAAGAGAAAGACCGCCGCCCAAGACAGCAAAGGCCGTGGTCCCCACCCCTGACTGGTAAAGTAAGCGGTTGGCAGCGCCGCCAGAAACGTTTGCGGCGCGTCCCGAAATGTCGTTGCTGAGCGTGCCGATGACCGCAATATCGGACGCCACGAGAGACCGAAAGGAAGGATAGGCGGCGCTGCCACCGCCTCCCGGCCCGGCCAAAAACGCGCCGGGGTTTTGCATCGGCCACGTAACTGCCAACGTGCCGTTGTTGGTGACGGGCGAACCGGAAACCGTGAAAATGGAGGGCATGGTCAGCCCCACGCTCGACGCCGCCGCAGTGACGGCGGCCGTGACAAACTCCGTGCTCGCCGCCTGCGTCGTGTTCGTGCCTGCGGTTGCCGTAGGGACAATGGGACCGCTCAAAAAAGTCCATTTGCCCGCGTTGTCGGCACTCAGCGAAACCTTCGACACGCTGCCGTCCGACGATGACTGGATGAACGTGACCGCGCCGGGGGTCGTGGCGTTCGGCCCCATCGACTGATAGTAGGCGGTGCCCGATGACTCGCCGATGTAATTGGTGTTGGTGGTCGCCGGGAACGGTCCGCCCTTGAACGCGCCGTAGGCGGTGGTCGTCAGGTTGGCGAACACCGGAGAAGTGCCCGACAGCAGGCTTGCCGCCTGCGCGCCCGTCTCTGCCGTGTCGTCGCTGCCCGTGCCGCCATTGCCGTAGCGCGGGCCGGTGACGGCTGCGTTGCTGCCGGGATTGCTGACCCCGCCCGCGAACACCAACACGGGCCAGAGCAACGCGAGGAAGAAAAATTTACTGACCTTCATGGATGGAGATGGTGGTTGTGCCGCTGCCGGTGATAGCGGTGATGATACCTTGGTACAGGTTGTTCGCATCCATGTTGTAGCTGCCACCATTGGGATACAGAGGAATGCCCTTGCCCACGGCAGCCGTACCCGTAAGCGAGAGATAGCAGAGGTTTCCGCCGGTGTTGGTGATGTTGGCGTTCAAGCGCGTGGATGCGGTCAAAACCGTGCCGCTGCTTGTCGTGACCGAGATGGGGCCAACATCGTTAGATGTGGTGGAAATGGCGGGTGCCGATGATCCGCTCGGCCCGCTACCATTCCCCGGATTGCTTGTGCCCGTGCTGAAATCCGAGATTGCAACGCTCGCGCCACGATCATAAGCCCAGACGTAAATAGCCGTGACGCTGGCCACCCCGTTGATGACCGCCGAATCACCGGGCTTGGCTAAGATTTGCGCTCCAATGTCGGCTGGCCCACCTGTCAGTGTTCGCGGATCGGTGGGAAACGCCCAGTACCACACCGGCGGCCCCGAAGTTCCAAGGTCACGCGAATATTCCAGCCCCGGCGGCGCAAAGGACGTGTTTTGAATCACCGCTTGCGAACGGGAGGCGTTTGCCGGAGCAAGCGGCACCCAAGTTCCAAGCTGCGGTTGCGGGATTCGACCGCCGTAAGGTGTCATGCCCCCGACGTATCGCGCACACGCGGATGGGCAAGCCTTTTTCTACTGGGAGTTGTAATCCCGCACGAAGGGCGTCAGGGATTTTATCTGTTCGGGTAGCCATTCGAGCAATTCCGTCGCGTCGTGGTATCCCTCGATATGCTCCGAACGTTTTTCCGGTGTTTTTGAACGGTCGGTCAAGCCTTGGAAACGTGCATCGCGCTTTTCTACGAGCCTTTCCACGAAAAGTTTCCACCCCGCGCATTGCTGTAGCTCGTGGAGAGCCGCCAGCTTCTTCTTCGCCGCCTCTCCGGCTTCGTCGGGAATGTCGTCCGCTTCCATGGGTTACGGCGTGCCGGTGAAACCGGAAACGTTGGGCTGCTGTTGAGCCGGGATAACGTTGGTCGCCAGCGGCGCAGCCGGGTTGGCTCCCGTGGTGATGATGTTGAGCGGCCCCGCCGGTGCAGCGGCGGGAGCGGCGGCAGGCATGGCACCCGGGGCACCGGGAAGGGCCGGGGCGGGCGCGGCGGTCGGAGGCAACGGCTGGCCGGTCGTCGGGTCGAGCGGACCTTGGGGCGGTTGCGGCAGCGGGAACATCGCATCAACGTTGTCCATCGCGTAGCCCTTGCCAAGCTGGATGTACGCCGGTCGAAGGGCAATCTGCGCCTGCGGGGGCAGCGTGAAGTATTGAACGGCCGAGTTCAGGAACGCCTGCGCCGACTGGCGTTGCTCCTGATTGCGGATGCGCGTCATCGACAGACTGACGTGCAGGTAGAGTTGTTGGAGGGTCTGTGCCTGCGCCAGCGTCAGGATAAGCTGAACCGATTGCTCGCCTTGCAGGTAGGAGAAGGTTTCGCTCGTGTCCTGACGCGAGTAGAGCAGGCGCGAGTTGAACGTCAAATTTTCCTCCAGCCCTTCGCGGAGGTCGTCAATCACGAGTTGGTGCATCGTGCTACCGCTGGCGAGGATCGCGTTCGTGCCCGTCGCGGTCGAAACGTCGGGCAACGCTCCGGGGTCGCCCTGCGCGGCGGCGGTCACGCCCGAATCCTGTTGCAAAATCTGCTGGTATAATTCCATCAACGACCATGTGCGGTCATCGAGGTCCGGCAGGGTGATGAACTCCAACACCTTTTCATCCGGCGGCATATTCTCCCGCTTCGTGAGCATCATGCCGGGATAAACGTTCAACTTCCCGCTCAACGCCGTTTCTTCGGTCACGCGCTTGTTGAGAACCTTGATCGGGTTGGAAGAAAACGAATTGTGGTAATCAACCTCGTTTACCGCCCGGTCGATCAACCGCTGCATCATCGCGTAAACCTTGTAATACCCGCGCCCATACCAGCGTCCGGGCACCTTGTTTATCACAACCGCGTGCATGTCCAGGTCGCCGCCGGGTGTGACGTTGCCAAGAAAATCGGCGTAGATGATTGAGAGGCTTTCGAGATGGATCACCACGTAGAGCCTGCGCACATTCTTCCCGTCCGCCGCGAAGCGCAGCCGCAGTTCGTGCATGACCAGCGTCGGATTGTTTTCCTCGGCCAGATTGGCAACGCCGCCCGCCGCCGGTTCCTCGTTGCCCTTCGGCTGCTTGTCTCCCGTGAATTGCTGGCCGTACCACATCGAGAGCCGGTCCCAAGTATCTTTCAGGTCCGGGTCATTGCCGTCCGGGTCATAGTGCGCCTTGAGGTCGAGAAAGTTGATGTCGTAAAAGTGTCCAACGATGTCCGCATCTTCGAGCTTGGCGACATTCATGGGTGCCAAGAGGTTCTTGTGCGAAACCGTCTCGGTGTTCAACCCCTTGAACTTCACGTTCGGCTCGGTGATGAGCCGGGGTTGCATCGTCCCCTTGACCTTCGGGGGCGTCATCATCGGCGGCGGGGCGGGCGGCGCGGTCGGATCGGCGGGCGGGGCCATCGGATCGAGCGTCGGCAGCGTCGGGTCGGGCGGGGCGGTCGGGTCCGGTGGCATCGCCACGTCCGGCGGCTGGTATTGCGCGCCGTTTTCGTCGTCCGGGTCCATCGACAAGGCGGGATGCCCATCCTCGACGTAATCCCCCTGCCCATCGTCGCCGGGTTCCAACACGGGTTCGCCATCCTCGCCGGTGAACACGCTGGAAAGCCGTTGAAACGGTTCGGCCGTGACCTTCCACGTTGATTTTACCACCGCCGTTCCGAGGTCGATGGTTTTGCGGATCGCCTCTTTGCCCGATGCGCGGTACTTCCCCTGCCGGAGCTTGAAATCGAAATGCTTCTGCATCAGTTCGGCTAGGGTGGCGTCGGCCAACCCTTCCGCCTTCGCGTTAAACCACGGGCTGCCGCCGAACAAATCTCCTTCGGTCCGCCCGCACATGTACCGGGCAACGCCCCGGACCATGTTCAGGCTCTCGTTGCCCGAAACGTCAAAAGTCGTCATCTGCTTCGGGTCTTGCGTGCCCGACAGACGCGCCCGGAAATTGTTGTCCGCTTGGTCCTCCCAAACGTCGAGTTCCTTCCGCCACCAATCCATGTCCCGGTTGACCTGATCGACGCGGGTAACACAGAAATTTGTCAGCCGCGTCACGTCGGCGGGCTTGAGCGAGGACATCAGCGCGGTTTTCATCGCTGCCCGATGTATTTCCTCTCCCCGGATAGTCAAGTCATCAGGGAAACACGCCGTCGTAAAACGCGCGAGCTTCCTCAAGTGCCCGAACGCCGCGTTGCCCGATTTGCACCTTGACGGTAGAGGCAGCCAGTGTAATCGTCGGCCCGTTCTGGGGGGAACAATCGCCCGGATGGGATACTTCAAGGTGTCCCGTCCGGGCGAGTCTCTTTATAAGCTCTGCTCCGTCCAAGACACCCGCAGAGCGCGCGATGCAGACGGCTTCGCCGCGCTTTACCGCCCACTGGCCCCGGTCGGCGATGGTCGCCAACACCATGAGGTCGCCGTGGGAGAGGGTGGGGATTTTCATGCGGTTGCGTGCCGCGCCTGCGATTCTGCCCGTTTGAGGCGCTGGGCAATCTGCGCGTGTTCCTTCTGCGCCTGGACGTACATCTGCCGCTGTTCGGGCGTCAGGGACCGCAGGAACCGCTGTTCGCTCGCGTGGCTCCCGGTGAATAGCTCCGGTCGAATCGTGCCGTCTTTCCGGTAGCCAAGGGATTCCTCAACGTGCTCGATGGAATGGCCGTCCGCGACCAACCGACCGATTTCCTTCCCCGCCTCGCCGTATTCCTCGCTTTCGAGAAGCTGACGGAGGTTCGAGTATGCGCCCGCCGCGCGTCCGGCCTGCGGATTCTCGCGGAAGGGCTGGGCGAGGCTGTAGATTTTCGAGCGCGCCGACTGCGCGGAATCCAGCTTTGCGCCAAAGGACGCAAATCCTTGCTTCACGAGCGAGCCTTGATGGCGGTTCAACCGATACCCAAACGTTGAACTTGGGTCTTTCTCCACGGCACCGGAAAGCGGCAGCGGCAACGGAGAAGCGTCGAGAGCCGCCGCCTTGACCCGTTCGCCGGTCGAGTTGAACGGGCGTCCCGCGTAATCTTTTCCGGTGAGCAGGTCTTTTGCTCCCCGCGTCAATCCCGACATTTTGTTGTCAAGGATGTGTGCGCCTGCGTCGAGCGCGCTTTCGCCGCCTTCAAGGTACTTCGCCATCGCGTGCGTATATTCCGCCGCGATGGACAGGGGAGAAAACCAGAAACCCCGGTTGTTGGGTCCACCTGGAATCCACGCATCGAATTTGTGGCCGTCCTCGTTGTTCCAAGTCGGCGTGCCCTTCGTGAAAAGGTTCAGGAGTTGATTGCCGACGATCATGGCGAGGATGGTTCCTCCCATCGCGCGGGCGATGTTGCCCACTCGCAGTCCACGACCGCGCAGGAGGTCGGCAGGAATCTTCGCCGCTTGGGCGTATCCCCGCGCCTCGGTCCTGAGTCGGCCAAGGGCGAACTGCGGAGCAAAGACCGTCAGGCGGGCCACGTCCTGCATGGTTTTGCTCGTGAGAATCCCTTGATTGCCGACGTTCCCGAAGAAATCGTTTACTTCCTTGGCAGCCTGACGCGCTGCCACCATGTCGCGCATTTCCGGGTTTTGCGCCTTGATCCGCTGAAAGGCGGTTACGAAGCATTGCTGGGAAACCCCGCGCTGAAATTCATCGAAGATGAAATGATTCAGCTTGGACACCGCCGGAGACAGGAGCGGAATCTTTTCAAAGAAGCTGCTTTCCTTGAGCTTATCCATCAGGTTATCCGAAACCTTGCTGGCGATGAAACCCGCCTTCAACCCAAGTTTGTATATGCGGTGGTTTTCCTTGGCGTAATCCGCCTGTGCCTGTGTCACCCTCCCCGCCGCTACCTCGCGGTCGAGGTCGGCAGGATCATAGTCAAGCCCCTTGCTCCGTTTGTAATCAAACACTTGGAATCCCAACGCCGCGTTGGCAGCCACTCTGGACAAATGGAACGTATCGCCGATGCCCACGGTGCCGTGTTTGATGAAGGCCGCGAACTTGAGCAGGTTGTTCGTGATCGGATTTTCACGCACCTTGCTTGTGCCGTAGATCGCCCGCAGATAACGCGCATATTCCTTGTGAACGGTCAATACCCGGTCCCCGGCGGACACGGCATCGTATCCAGCCGGAAGCTTGTCCTCGTGGACAACCGGACTTTCCGGGTCGTTCGGATCGCTGAGCGTGGAATTGATTGAGGTCAGGCCCTTGAGAATCGGTTTTCCATCCGTGGCCGTCAGCGTGGACATCGCCTTGTGGAAATTCTTCTCGTGAATCATCCCCTGCACGTCCTCAACGTGTGAGGCGGTCAAATCGGCAAGGTCGAGGCTTTTTGGCCTGACTCCCGCGTGCATGGAATCCGCGTAAGTGTCGAAATCACGCTTCTTGAGTGCCGTTCGGTCCGAGGCATTCAGTCCTCGCGTGCTATCCACGGCATCAGGGAGCGCATTTGGCGAATGTTCGTAATCGTGGATGTGCTTCACGAAGTTGTGACGCTCGCTGATTGCCACGCCTGCCCGGCGCGCGTCCTGAAACTGTTCACCTTCGATGCGCCGGTAATTATCCGCCGCTTCGTTGAGACGGTCGAAGTTGTCCAGCGCGTGCTGATAGACCGGAGTGTATTCCGCTGCCAACTGCGGGTCTGCGCTGGTTTTCACAAGATCAAGTTGGCGTTCCAACTCGGCTCGGTGGTTCGCGTCCACGTTGTCCACGTCGCCGGGTTCGCGGTTGCGGTCGCCGCCGCTTTCGATGATCGGCACAACCGCCTTTCGGTCCATGTCATCAGGGAAGTCGCCGCGTAGGGTATTATGAACTTCCGTGCTTTTGGCAGCGGCAAGCTCCTCGTTGCCCTGGGCAGTTGCTTCCATCCAATCCTTGTAAGCCGGAGCTTTCAACTTCGCCGTGATCGCACCGGCCATGTTGCTCAATATATTACCGGCACGAGCAACCGTCGCCGGGGTGGCAGACGACGCGCCAAGGGCAGAAGCGTCCGGTTCGGGTTCGTCGTCCCCGGTCGGTTCGTCGGTCGGCGTGACGACCTTGTTGCTGGGACCGCCGCCGGGAGGCTCGAAATCGTACCCCTCGAACATCGGCGCGCCGCTTTCGTCGGTCACGTCTTGGTAAGGAACGGCCTCGGACCCGTGCTCGCCATTGACGAGCACATAATAGTTATCGTTGCCCCAACGGTGTCCGCCCACTTCGCGCTCCTGCCCGTTGACGTAAACCGACGATCCGACCGGCGCGCCGTCGCGCAGCCATGCCGGAGCGGGGACCGGCGATGCCGCCAGTTCTCCCTCAATCTGCTTGAGCATCGTCTGTTTCTTCGTCAACTCGGCTTCGCGGCCAAACTGGGTTGTCGCCACCTTTTCAAGCCCGGCGATGCTCGCCGTGTTCGCCTCGTTGGTCTTTTGCTGGTTTTCGGCCTGCCGGGAGAGGTTACGCAAACGACCGTCGATAGAACTCATGGACGCGCCCACGTCATACGGTCCGGCCTGCATGTGCAAGCCCGCGAACGACCGGCGCATGTTCAACGGGAAACCCATGTATGAGCCGATGGTGCGCGTTTCGCCCTGGTCGAGAGCCTTGACGCTCGGCAGGTCGCCCACGTTGGCCAGCACGTCGTCAGCCTCGCCACGGTCGGCGAACGTCTGACTCCCCAACTGGATCGAAAACGGCGCGTCCTTCCCGGCCTGAAACTTCGCGCTGTCGGCCAGCAACCTTTGCCGGTTTTTCTCACCGGAGGCAATGTCCTGGTGAAGCTGGCGGATTTTCGTCTTGGCTTGGTCGATGGCAATAAAATGCTGCCGCTTCTTGTCCTGCAACTTCTCCACGTCTTTTGTCAGCTTGGCTTTGACCAAAATGCGAGGATCACCCGCCGCCGCGCTAAAGGTGTCGGTCATGTCCTGCCCGCCTTCTTCATCGAGATTCACCCCATCGCCCTCGATCACGCGCAGGCTGTTGTCCGCGCGCATGAACAGTTTGATGAAGCGGTCCTTCGTCAGAAGAATCTGCCACCGCCGCCCGTCGTGAGAGCCTTCCGTCAGGTAGCGGTATTCGTTGACCGTGTTCCACTTGTTGCCCTGACGCCAGCCGCGACCGTTGCGCTGTTCGAGGTCGCCCGGCATCCACGGCGCATCAACATGGTGCATCGCCCGCAGGTTGTTCTGAGCGTTGACGCCGGTGCCCATCGTCTCCGTCGATCCGATGGCAACCCGAATGTCGCCCCGCTGCATCGCCTCGGCTGCAACCGCGCGTTCCTCCCGCGAGAGGTCGGAGAAAACGGCAATCTCCTTTTCCGGTATGCCAGCGGCCACGAGCTTGCGCACGATGTCTTGCGCCAGGGAGAAGGTATCTTCCGTGCGCGTGAGTTTCCGACCGTCTGCGGTCTTGCCCATGCTGACGGTCTTTTTTCCGCTGATACCCGTCTGCATGAAAATCATCTGCGTGGACTGCGGATGCTCGTGGTAGTGGTCGAGCACGTTGCGGACAACCCGGTTGGACTTCGACCCCGCTTCGTCGCCTGCGCCGGGGTTGACGAGGCGCATATCCATCGCGGCCTTGACACCCTCGCCCTCCACGATCAACGGAGATTCTGGACCGCCGTTCAGGATGCACTCCTTTTTCTCCTTCCCGCTCATCTCCTTGAACTTCTTCGCGCGGGCGTTCAGTTCCATCTTGTGAGCCATCTGCGCGCCAGTCATGGGCGCAATGTCGATCTTGACCTGTTTGAACGGTCGTCCGATGGGTTGTTCGGTGCGACCGTCGCGCGAGTCGCGCGGGGTGAACTCCGGCATTTCGTCGGCAAACACCGGGTCAAGGTACTGGCCGATTAACCGGCGCAACTCAGGCAGGTTCACGAAGGACGCGAGACGGTCCACGCCCTCCCACTCGCCGCCCGCGTTCAATTCGATGTCGCTGGTCATCCCGGCGAAGTTGTTGAACCAATCATCCCAACGCTTTACCCCGTCGCGGGCCATAACATCGTCCATGATGTACCGCTGCATGTTGTAAATCTCGTTGATGGTGTTGGTGATCGGCGTCCCGGTGAACAGGTGGACGCCCTTCCCGCCGTTCATGCCTTTGACGTAATCCGTCAACAGACCCAGCGTGATACCGCGTTCGCTGCCGATTTTATTCAGACCCTTGATCTTCATGCGGGTCGCCAAGGGCAGCTTCTTGAAGATGTGCGCCTCATCGACGTGGATTTGATCGACGCCCAAATCTTCAAAGAAAACCGCGTCCTCGGCGGAAAGTTGGGCAGCCTTCTGAATCCGGCTTTTGAGCCGTTCCCGCTCCTTGACCAAGGCTTTCGCGGTCGGGCTGCGGAGTTTCTTCATGTCCTCCGGGTCATCCATGTTCAACCCATCCAAGGAAGTGCCATCATCCTCGGCTGCCTGATGGGCCGCCTGTTCGAGTTCGGCAATCTCGTCTTTCAGGAGGTTTGCCACCGTCTCAGGCTTGAGCGCGAGGCGGTCAATGAGGCTGTGGGGCATGATAACCGCATCCCAATCGTCCAGGGCAATCTGTGCCAGCGCGTTCTTGCGGTTGGTCGGACTGAGGTTGTCCACGTACAAAAATTTCCCGCCGGGGTACGCCGACTGGAAATCGTTGGCGACGGTCGCGCTGTTGGCGTTGTGGGCGAACAGGAGCGGCTTCTTCGCCACACCCAAGCGACGGCTTTCCATCGCCAGACCGGCCATGGTGTAGGTTTTGCCCGTGCCTACCTCGTGGGCGTACAAGCCGCGATTGGTCAACACCCCGCGCCAGACGGCGTTTTGCTGGTGCTGGCGGAAGGCAAACGGTTGGTCGCCCCGTTCAAGGGCCAAACCCTCGAAAGCCAAGTGCGAGCCGTCATACTTCGGCGTGGCCACGGCGTTGAAAACCTCGTTGTAATTGCGTTCCAGGCGCGCCGTGCGCTCCGGGTCGGCCCAAAGCCACCGGGGAAATTCATCCCGAATCTTGTCTACCTTCTCGTTTGCCGCCTTCGAGGCTTTCACGTCCACGACCTGACTGCCGTCATCCTGCTTTTCGCGGATGGTGATCGTCTCGTTGTTGAGCGCGGCGCGTAGGATTTTGCTGAACGGTGCGCGAGGATGACCGGTGCCCCATGTCGTCGTCGCTTCGGGCTTCGAGTTGAGTTGTTGGTTGTTGCCAAAGCTCACCCGCCACGAGTTCGGCAGCTTGCCCACTTCCACCATGCGCTTTCCATGATCGGTCGGGATGTTGAGCAGGTGGGAGACGAAATCCCGGTAATCGTCGGCCGTGACCCACGACGCGCCCGCCTTGGCTTCGATGGTGAAAAAGGGAATGTCTTCGGGAACGGCTTTTTGCAGGTCCGCGATGTTGCGGCCCATGTCCATCCCTTGCTCTTTGGCTTCAATCGCCTCGCGTAGCTTCTGGCGAACGTTCCCGGCAACGTACACGTCGCGCGGCTGCCACTCTCCGGCAGGGGTCTTGTAGATTTGCCCGGCCTCAGTGAGTGCCTTTTCTACGGCGTCGGGCGTGGTTTTCGCCACTTCCGCAATCTTGTCGAGGTCCAGGCGCAGGGCATCGTTGCGGGCGAGCGCGTAGGCGTCGGCAATCGTCGGGTTCTCCAGTTTGCGCGCCCCACGCATTACGTCGCGGTCCAAAATATCGCGCGGCACCCATTTTTGGGCGGTGCGGTCAAACTTTTCGATGTTTTGGAGCGTATCGGCGAACGGATCGCCGGAGCGGTCCAGCAGCTTCATCGCGTCGGACCCGTTGATGGTTCCAAACTTTTGAACGTACCCCTCGTAGGCAGATTTGAGCGCGGCGCGCGTCGTGGCCGTGTCCTCGGCCTGCGTGCGCTGGGCATCGAGCAACAGCCCCAACTTCTGCCGTATATCCACCAAGGATTTGATGCCCTCGGCGCGGACGGCCGTTTTCTTCGCGTCTTTCACCCGCCATTTCTGCACGTCGTCCAGCTTGGCCAGTTGTTCACCGCGCACAACGTAGGGTTCGCCCTCGTGCATGACAATACTCCCCTGCCGGTCCTTCGTGTTGTTCGTGACGTAGGAGACAGCGCGATCCACCGGCGGCGCGGTGCGGTAAGCATCGGCGGGCACCCGACCGGCCAGAGAGGCAAGCCGTTGGGCAAGGTCATCCGGTCGCGTGACGACCATCGCCGCACGTCCAAAGGTCGAGCCGATGCTTGTCCCGCTCGAATGGTTGAGCGTTCCGAGGATGTTGTCCGGGTGGGCGTGGAAATACTCGTTCACGGATACCTTCGGACCGGCGGGCGTGTCGTGTTCCTTGCTGGTCAGCCACGACGGGGCGGACTCGGCCTCGCCGGGCGCGCGTTTGCGCAGAATCACGATGTCAGTCGTAACGGCCGTGCCCGCGTATTTTTCGAACGCACCGGCGGGGAGCCGGAAGGCCGCAACGAGGTCGGCTTTCTTCTGCATCGCCACCCGCGCCGCCTCGCCCTTCTTGTCCATCGTGCCCGTGCTCGTGATGCCCATGACGATTCCGCCGGGCCGAACTTGATCCAGAGCCTTGAGGAAAAAGTAATCATGGAGCGACGGCGCGAGCTTGTTGTAACGCCGGTCGGCCGGTCCTACTTCGGAGAACGGCCAGTTGCCAATCGCCAAGTCATAGAAATTATCGGCCGTCTGCGATTCCTGGTAGGGCTTGTTCTGGATGTTCGCGTCAGGAAAGAGCACTTTCGCCAAACCCGACGTGAGCTTGTCCATTTCGATGCCGGTCAAGGCCGACTGTTGCGCCAAGTCCGGCGGCATCATCGAAAAGAAGTTGCCGACGCCCATAGACGGTTCCAGCGTCCGTCCGCCGGTGAATCCCATCGCGCGGGCCATGTCCCACATGGCTTTCACCGTGGGCGGATCGGTGTAATGGGCGTTGATGATCGACGTTTGCGCGCTCTCCCATTCCTCGCGGCCAAGGTGCTCGCGCAACCATGCGTCTTCCTTCTCCCAGCCCTCTTTCGGCGTCGGTCGGTCCCACGAACCTTTGAATAGCTCCTGCCCGAAACTCCCCCAGCCGATGTAGCTGGCAAGGGTGTCGAGTTCCTCCGGGGTCGGTTCCCGGTTGGCCGTCGCCAAATCGAGGAAGGTTTCGATGGCGGCGCGGTTGCGCCCGAAACGAGCCTTCGGACCGCTGGCACCAACGATCTTCTCCGGGTCGCCCATGACATAGTTGCCACGGCCGCCCTTGACTGGCGTTTGCTGGAGGTCCAACGGACGGGTTGTTACAGGAGGTTGTCCCCCGCTGCCCGCTCCCCGTTGATCTGTTGTGCCTGGAGTTGGTCCACTTCCTGGCGATCCGTTTCGTCCGAGGTCGCGTCCTCCGTTTGCCACTTCTCCGGCGTCATCGGGTACACGTCCAACCGCGCCTGACTGCGAGCCTCCCCTGAATCCATCCCCCCGCGCCGATACGTCTCCGCTTGGTCGAGCATCCGTGTTTGAATCACCCGTGCGTAATCCAGCACGATCCCCGCCGCCACCAGCCGATTGAACATCTGACGGTCCTCGGTCTGCCAGAAGTGAATCAGTTCGCGTATTCCTGGGTTGGTCCCCGGAAAGTCCTCCGCGATTTTCTGACTCTGCGCCTTTATCGACGTTACCACTTCCGGGTTGATTGGCGGGTTCATTGTTGGGTACATCGGTCGTTGTTTGGGGTTTGTCCAGTCCTGAATAAATGGTCGGCCAGTCGTGAACACCCGCCTTTGACGGGTCAGCCGCCCCGATGAATTGCCAGAGTGCCTGACTGTATTTCCGTGCCCGGCCGTCCGGGGCGAGGTCGGTCAGGAATTGCGCCACCTTTTCGGGCGTGTTGATCCCCTCGGCGTCCATCTTGTCGGCGAGGTCGAGGAACTGCGCGCGGCGGTCGCGGGGAAGTCCGGCTTGTTCAACCGCTGGTGTTGCGCCAGAGGCATAAAGATGATTCTCCGCGTGTCCAAATACAGGGTCTTTGACGAATACGCTATTACCCACACTGATAGCCTCCGAACCGCCATAAACAGGCCGCTGGGTGGTTTTTTCGTAAAAATATGCGTGTCGCTTGGGATTGAAACCTACATCTGTCCATCCCGACAAATCGGCAGGAAGTTCCTCGGACGGATTCCATTTTCCTTCTACGGTTGCCAACGGGAATTTCGGTGCGCCGTCCCTAATTTTTGCAGAAGCGGGTTCGCTGGTGACAAAGAATCGGGGATTTTCGACCTTGCCGATGCCTTGATAACCGATGCGTTTTCCCACCCGGCCGCTTCCGGCACTTTCATGAACCGTGACGACATAATTACCCGTGCGCTGAAATGCAGGAATGTCGATCCGCAGACCCACCGGCGTCCCGGCTGGAATGCTTCGGGCCGCACCTACAAACGGAACCTTGTCCGCCGATAGAGATTCGGCCACGGTCTTGTCGCTGATAACGCTTGGGGTTTCCGGCTTCGCCTCGGACGCAAACAACCCGTTGAACGCCTCCCGTGCCGCGTCCATCAATTCCTTACTTGCGCCGCTGGACGGTGCCTTCGCGGGTTGCGAGAAAAGCGGGTTGTCGGCAGCCGATGGGTCGAGCATATCGCCCGTGGTGTCGATTTCCTTGCCGCTGAGTGGCCGCGCCTGTAGCTGGCGCATCTTCTCCTTTTGCGCGGCGCGGGCGCGTTCGTCATCCAGTTGCTTGCCCGTGACGCTTTCAAGGTTAAAGTCTCCCGATGCACCCGAAGATGGCGATTTATAGGGAACTTCTATTTTATTTTGGCTGGCCTCACCTCGACGTGGCGATGCGGATTTATCTGTCTGAGAGGACGGGGGAATGGTGGTCGCTTCCGGGGTGTTCTCCAACGGCTCGCGCCCTGATGGCGGGTTGGCCGGACTGACTTGCTCGACGTAAATCACTTGCCCGTCTTTGATCTGCTGGACGCCAAACTTGGTGTGATCCTCCAACGTGACGTTTTCGTCCGGGTCGATCTTCACAACCTTTAACTCTTGGTTGCCGACCTTGACCGTCTGCCCAATGGCAAGCTCGCGTGAGTTAACGGCCTCCTTGCCTTTGCCGGGTTCGCCGGTCGCCTTGTTGAACGCCGTGTTCTGGCGGTCCAGAGTGGCCTGACGCTGGGCTTCGACGAGGGCCGTCTGACGGGTCTGGACGGCCTTGCTGATTTCGTTCCACATCGTTCCCTCGGTGCCGTCGCCGATGCCGTGTTCGTGGATCGCCTGTGCCATGTCGCCGGGCTTCATCGTGCCGCCGTACACCGCATGATGATAAGTGCCGCCAAGTGTGGGCGCACCGTTGTATTCGGGTGCCACGTCGGGCGAAAACTTGCCGCTCGCATCCTTGGGCGTCATGATCCCGCCCTGTGCCTTGATGTGATCGAGCGCGTCCATCGCGCCGGTGGGCGAATCCGCCAGCGTGAACGACCGGCGGGGACGTGTGGCCGGTTGCTCCGGCTGGGAAATGGTGGAAGCGGCGTGCGCGGCCTTGAGGCGGTCGATGTAGCCTTGCAACTTCGCGTGCGTGCCGCCGCCCTTGGTCAATTCGTCCAGGCGTTTGACGACGCCATCCACGCGCTGATGCAATGCCTCGCTGACTTTGCCGGTCATTTCGTACTGGACCCGCATCCGCACGTATTCCGCCTTCTTCTGCCACGCGGGCAGGTTGTCCCAGCCCTTGTAAAGACTGCGCCCGGTCCCCTCCCAGTCGGCGGGGAGAGCACTATCGGGCAGGTTGGCGTCCGAATAGTGCGCTTCGACGCTCTTGAACCCCTCCTGTTTGGCAATCTGGTGTTGCAGCCCGTGGATGCCTTCCTCGGCCAAGGCCGAATGAAAGGCGTCCTCGACGGTATGAGGCAGGTTGTACGCCCGCTGATTGTCTCGCACGGTCGTCAGGTGCGCCGCGAGACGATCCGGGTTGATCTCCAACCGGCTGCCGACCGTGCGGATGCCGCTGCCGGGCGTGTCGGCGTCGAACTTCGCGCTGCTGATGCCCTGGCGACGGAGAAACCCTTGGTTTTGAGCGTAAATCCGCTTCGCCGTGGCCGTCGCTTCGTCGCGCGTGAACGGCGCGGCAGCCGGGGCGTCGTCAATGTCGGGTGCCTTCTCCATTCCCGCGCTGGGGAACTCGTGAACCTGACTGAGAATCTGTTTCGCGGGCGCGTTGATGCGCAACGTCGGAATCGGCTCGTTCGGGCGGTCCTTCAAAGCGGCCAACCATTGATGATGCCCGTCGATGACATGGTTATCCGACGACACGAGGATGCGCCGGGGCATTTCGCCGCTCGTGGCCTGCTCTGCGGCGATTCCACTCGCCTTTAACACCTTCCCATAGTTGAACTCGCCCTGCGACGGCTTGAGGCTGGACGGCAGTTCCGTCTGCGGGGTGAAATTCATCCCCCGTGCCTTGAGGAAATTGGCCATCGCGCCCCGATGTTGGGCCGCAACTTGGGGCATCTGGTCACGCGGGATACCAAGGTGCCCGGACGTGTCCGAGAACAGCGTAGTTTTACCGCTCATTCTCTCACCGACAACGTTTTGAAACGTGCTAGGATGGGCGGATGATCCGACGTTTGATGTTGCTGGCGGCTGGCTTCCTTCTGTGCCGGGAGTGGAACCGGTTTGACTTATGGCGGATTGGCCGGATGCATCTGCGGTATTGCCAGAAACATCACTTGGAGCCTTCTTTTGAAGAAGGTCTTGGCCCGATGGTTTGGAAGGGGCCGGAGGTTCTGTTGGCGATGATAACCGGCTCTTGAACCCACTCAAGTCCTCGGCGTACTGACGCTTTACCTGCTTGTCGCCGTACACGGGCGGCTTCGCCTCGTTGTCCGGGTCGCCCGCGAACGCCGTAGCCTCGGCCTTGCTTCGGAAAACGCTCGTGGCTTTGCCGTCCGACCATTTGACGGTCCAGCCCTTGCCATCCTCGGCCACGTCCGGGCCGGTCGTCGTCGGCTTGTCCGGCGGGGCCATGCGGGTTTCGCCATCCTTGACGACCTGGGTAATCGCGTTGCCGACGTGCAGCCACTTTTGATCCCCGTTGTAGCGCATCTCGACCGGATGCAGCCCAATCGCGGGCGTCGTGCTTACGGCTGCCGCGTGGATTGGCTCGCCAGTCTGGCGGTCCACCACATACAGGCCAAGGTTTTTCCCGCGAAGGTCCGTGTCTTTATCGGGTCGAATCTGGGCGAATGATCCATCCTCTTGGCGTTCGCCCATGACCAAGCGTCCCCCGCCGCGCATCGCATCCATGATCGCTTCCTGGTCTTGCGGCTGCACGAATACGGCAGGCATCGGCGCATGGTATTCGCCTTGACCGGCACCCGGCGATTGCTTGAACCGGGTCGTATGCCCCATGTCGTCAATCGTGTATTGGCTTCCCTGCGAAGTTTTGAACTCGACAACGGGCTTGCTCGGCTCCGGGGCAGGAGTATTATCGGGCGATGCCGCCGAACTCGTTTTATCCGGTGGCGGTTCCTGAGACGTGGGCGCAGGTGATTGATCGGACGGACGCGCCGGAGGAAGGTCCGTTGGCGTCGGAGATTTTTCAGGAGCGTTTTTGCCTTCGGACACCGGCTGACCGGCCTGACCTTGTGCGTCGGCTTGAGGAGCGGCAGCGTCTTTTACAAGCTGACGCATCGCCGCCTGCTTGTCCGGCTGATCCCCGTCAGCCATGATCGCGGCGACCTTCTCATGCACGTCCTGCGCCATCTGTGGCGTGACCGGCGTTCCCGCCTTTTGAATCTGGCGCAACGCCCCGTAAGCCGTCGTTGGCGCAAACCCGTCCTGTTGGGTTTTCTCGCCCGCATTCACTCGATCCGCGATGTCTTGCCACTGTTGGGCCGGGGCGGTAGTGTCGTCGGATGACACTGGCGATTTTGATGGTGGCGGTGGGGGCGATGCTTGGTTATCAACGCCATTTGATCCGTCGTTTGTCGGAGCGGGTGGCAACTTTAGAGGCTCAGATGGAGGAGGCGAAGCGTCTGGAGGAACCGCGTCGCCGGACGGTGGCGGAGTGGCAGTGGGTTCGTCCGCAATCGAAACCGCCGACGCAATAGGCTTCCCGCCGGTGAGTGCCTGTTTGCCGGTCGTGCGCGAGAGCAGGTCCGCGATTTGCCCTTGGTCCGGGTTGGGCGGCAGTTCGCCGCGCGCCTGCCGACGCTGCACCTCGTCAATGAACCGGTCGGCAAGCTGGGCCTCGCCCTCCGTCAACGGTCGTTTGAGCGCATCCTGACTGAGAATGTCCAAATGCCCCGGAAGATTCTCCTGCGGCACCGCGCCAGAACGCAGGTCCAGACCGGCGGCTGTCCGCACGCCCGCGCGTGTAACAATGTTCGCCATTGTCTCCGGCGACACGTCCGCCGGTAGCTCGATGTGATGCCCGGCGGCGAACGCACCGATGAGCGCGGCCTGTGCCGCCCCGGAAAGCGTCTGCCCCTTGTCGTCAACACCAAGAACCTTCTGGCCTTCCTTCAACGCCGTGTCGATGGCGACCATCGTTCCCGCTGCTCCGGCAACCCGGCTGCCGATGGCCACGGCGCGGCCTGTGCCGGTCATGCCCGCCAGCTTGTTGATCGCGTCCAGACCTTGAAGGTTCTGGATCGTGCCAAGGATGCCGCCCTGAGACTGGTAATTCTTCGCGGGTCCCC
>CATOGU010000096.1:0-20794 GCA_951799445.1 Pseudisothecium myosuroides | reverse complement strand
TGCCCAGGTAGCTCAGCGTGCCGGTGACCAGCAGGATCGCGATCCACAGCGGCCGTGAGCGCTCGTGACTCAGGATCGTGCCGTCGAGGATCACCTTCTGGATGAGCGGCAGCAGCGCCAGGAACGCCTGCGCGACCACGGCCAGCGCGATCGCCAGCCGGATCGAGCGCAGGTTGCGCCCCAGCAAAGGCGCCAGCATCCGTAGCGCCCCCTGCGCCTTGGCCAACGCCTTCCTTCCACTCGCAATTAGTTAGCTCTCGGCAAGTATCTTACCCCGCCCAGGCCCCCTACTCCCACTGGATTAGTTGCCGGCCCGGACTACGACCCAGCGGTCAGGGTCAAGATCAGTTCTCTGCGGGACGCCGCGGACCCCTCCCGGAACGCAGGATCGAGATCGTTCCTGCAGCAGCCGCTGGGGGACGGCATCCGACAACGGAGGAACGACATGTCGCAGAACACGAAAGCAGCTCAACACGTGGACGCGCCGGGCGCGCAGAACGACGAGCAGACCGCGCCGGCGAGCCTCTTCATGCCCGACGACGCGAAGTACACGGGCCGTGACCTGCCCGAGATCGTGGTGTACCGGGACGCGAACTTCAACGGGGAGGACTGGCGGCTCAACCTGCCCCCGGGCGCGGGGGTATTCCGCCCTCGGACACTGGAACGACCAGATCTCCTCGGTCGTGGTGGTCTCGGGTACCTGGGAGTTCTACGAGCACGGGAAGTTCGGCGGGGCCAGGACCGTCGTGGGTCCGGGTTACTACAAGTACGTCGAGGACCCGGCCTTCAACATGGTCAACGACACCATCTCCTCGTTCCGGTGCCTGAACGACGACGAGCCGGTGTCTCCGGTCGTCGATATCTGAGGGGAAGCCGGGGGGCAGGGACTGCTGTGCCACGGAACCTCAACCGGCACAGCAGTTCCCAGTCCGCCCGTCAATTCTTGTATCCAGCGGGTGGACGGCTCGCTCACCACATCGACATCCGGGCACATCACAGAAGGCCCAGCGAGATGACCGAGCCAGAGCAGTTGGACCCACCGACGTCAGATCCAGCGAAAGCAGATCTTCCGCCGACCGGAGCCGGGTGCACCGCGTGTACCGGATGCGCGGACCCGGACGACGAACGCCGGGAGCGCCTCGGTGCGGCCCTGGTCTCGCTGCAGCGGGCGACGGCGCCCGACGCCGTCGAGGGCCATCTGACCTGGGGAGCCCTGCTGACGCCCACCCTGGTCGTCGTCCCTGGCCCGCTGACCTGGATCGATGACGACAGCACGCCCCACGAGGTGCTGCTGGCCTCCCGGTCCCCGGGCCGGACCGGGATCGTGGAACGGATCCGGCCCCAGAAGATCGACGTCCTGGGGCTGGCCGGCGAGGTCCGGGACGGCGTCGCGGTCGTGCGCCTGGCCCAGCCCTCCCGCCACGCGCCGGACGAGCGGCTGGCCTCGTTGCCCATCCTGCAGGCCGCGCTCTCGGCGGAGCATCCGGACGTCTGGGCCGCGCTGCTGGCGGCCGGCGGCGTCCCGCCCGGAATCCGCGAACAGCCCCCGGAACCGATCCTCCGCTCCATCGCCGACTTCGAGCGGGCCCAGCGCCGGAACCTGATCCAGGTGCCGGTCTTCACTGATCCCGGGCTGATACCGATCCACTGGTGCAAGATCTTCCACTGTAGCGACTGGGTGCCGTGGCTGTGATCCTGCGGATCCGTGACCGGCCCTACCTGCAGGACGTCACGGTCGCGATCCTCTTCTGCGTCCTGGACCTGTTGCTGTCGTGGACTCCGGCTCCGGGCGGCGGAGCCAAGACCTGGCTGGTCCCGGGCTATGCCGCCGCCGGTTACCTCGTTCTCGTCTGGAGGCGCCGCTATCCGGCCGTGGTGTTCGCGATCGTGCTGGTGCACAGCCTGGGGGCGTGGTTCCTGGCACCCGGTTACGTTCCCACCCTCAGCGTCTGGCTGGCCCTCTACACCCTGGCCGCCCGGTGCCAGCTCACGCGTTCGGTGGCCGTGCTGGCGCTCGCCTTCGGGCCCACCGCCCTGAACGTCGTGTCGGAGGTCCAGGCGGCGACGCCGGCCGGGCGGCGCGACAGCCTGGTCGTGTCGGTCGCGGCCGGCACGTCGGTCAACCTCGTGGTCTTCGCGGTCGCCCGCTGGTCGGCCTGGAACCTCCAGCAGCGGCAGTTGTTCGCCGAGCGGGCCGCGGCCGAGGCGGCCGCGTCCGAGCGGGGCCGGATCGCCCGCGAACTGCATGACGTCGTCGCGCACGCCGTCACGCTGATCCTGCTGCAGGCCGGCGGCGCGGCCGCGGTGCTGCGCCGCGACCCCGCCCGCGCCGAGGCGGCCCTGGCCCAGGTCGAGGTGCTGGGTCAGGAGGCGATCGTCGAGCTGCGCCGGCTGCTGGCCCTGCTGCGGCTGGACACCGACACGGCCGGCTCGCCGTCCTCGCCCCGTGGCCTGGACCTGCTCGGCGACCTGGTGGCGCAGGTCCGGGCGCAGGCCGTGGACGTCGACCTGGTCGTGGACGGCGAACGGCGCGGGCTGGCTCCGGGGGTCGACGTGTCGGCGTACCGGATCGTGCAGGAGGCGCTGACGAACGCCACCCGGTACGGCCGCCGGCCGGACGGCGTCCAGGTCCGGGTGGACTGGCTCGCTGCAGGCCTGCAACTGACCGTCCGCAACCGGATCGCTCCCGGCCGGCCCACCACCGGGGCGTCGCCGAGCGGGTACGGCCTGCTGGGGATGCGGGAACGGGCGCACGCCGCCGGCGGGGAGGTCGAGGCTGGGCCTCAGGACGACGGCACCTTCCTGGTCCGGGCCACCCTCCCGGCCACCCCGGCTCTCGAGTCGGCCGTCGCCGGCGTCCGGATTTGACCGTGGCCGGCACCCAGCCCGTATCCGTGCTGCTGGCCGACGACGAAGCCATCGTGCGGGCGGGCCTGGGCATGCTCATCGACGCCGAACCCGGCCTGCGCGTGGTCGGGGAGGCGGCCGACGGTGTCCAGGCCGTCGCGCTGGCCGGCGAGCTGCGCCCGGACGTCGTGCTGATGGACGTCCGGATGCCCGGGATGGACGGCGTCCAGGCCACCCGGCGCCTGGTCAGTGACGAGTTCGCCAATGAAACGGGCTTTGCCACCGCTGTTCTCGTGCTGACCACCTTCAACGACGACGAGGCCGTCTACGAGGCGCTCCGGGCCGGCGCCTCCGGCTTCCTGCTCAAGAACGCCGCGCCCCGGTTCCTGGTCGGCGCCATCCACGCCGTGGCGGCCGGTGACGTCTGGCTCGATCCGGCGGTGGCCCGCAAGCTGCTGGCCGACTTCACCGCCCGCCCCGACCCGAACCTGCCCGTGCCGGCCGAACTGGAACGGCTCACGCCGCGCGAGCGCGAGGTCCTCGTCCTGGTGGCGCACGGCCTGACGAACGTGGCGATCGCGGCCCACCTGGTGGTCAGCGAGGCGACCGTGAAGACCCACCTGGGCCGGGTGATGTTCAAGCTGGGCCTGCACGACCGGGCTCAGGCCGTGGTGGTCGCCTACAAGTGCGGCCTCGTCCAGCCGGACGACCAGCCGCCGCCGGCACCGCGCTGAGAGAGTTCGGGGCTCCTGGTTCCTCGGGTGATGTACTGCCGGGACACGCCTGTTTTCGGGCCGTGTCGGGAGTGTGATTTACACAGTAGGGTGCGCTCGCGGGCAGCCGTCGAGGCCGCCGATCCCTGCGAGAGGAACCGTTCATGTCGTCCGCGACAACGGCACCGCACGCCCAGGTCCACGCGATCGTCGAATGGTCGTCGGCGATGCTGCTCGCTCGGGCCGGCGAGCTCCAGGTGGCTCTGAAGGACTCGTTCGGCGACTCTGACTTCATGCCGGGATTCGGCGTCGCAAGCCCCTGGACCCACACCGAAGGGGTCCTGAACGGCCTGGCGTCCGGGGAGTTCCGTCACGTGCTCGCCCTGGACGGCGAGAATGCCGTGATCGGCGCCGTCCTTTGTGTCCCGGCGGTGCGGCACAGTGACGAGCCGGCCGACCCGGGTTGGTTCTTCGTCCACCCTGAGGTGCGGGGTGCGCAGCGGGGCGAACTTGCCAACGAGCTCGTCCGCGCCGCCCACGAGATCGCCCGCGGGGCCGACTTCGAGCGTGTGGTCACCAAGATGGGCACCCGCTCCGGCGCGGCCTACCTGATGCGGCGTCACGGCTACCGCCGCGAGCCGGCCGCGGGCGAGGCGAACCGGTACGTGCGCGAGCTATGAGGTTCGTTCCTTCTTCTGCAGGAGCAACCAGATGTTGTGCCGTTTCGGGCTGATCCACTCCCTGACGATGCTGAAACCGGCCCGCCGCACTTCGGAAAGCAGTTGCTGCTCGTCATAACGATGGACATACGAGAGGTCGACCTCGCCGAAGCGCCGGCCGTTGATCACCGGGTCGGAGTACCGCGCCACGATCGTGTCCGAGCCGCGGATCGTGCCCCGATCGGGCTCGAACTGATAGGAGAGCTTGTCCTCGCGGAACGGAACTCCGAGCAGCTCCAGCGGCACGAAGTCGAACCGGGCCGATCGCGGCCAGTCCCGGTTCTGCAGATCGCGCAGCACCCGCTCGCTGTTCTCCGAGCGCAGGCGAACTTCCACGAGCAGGACGTCGTCCACGAAGATCGCGCGGTCGTGCAGTCGACGGAGAAACCCGAAGTCGTCGGAGAAGTTCCCGAGCAGGTTCCCCAGCAGCATGAGGACGTTCGGACCTTCGCGGTACTGATACACGGGCCGGAACAGCGGCAGGGAGTCGAAATCGGCGAGCACGGCCTTGGCCTGGGCCAGACCGCGGCGGATCACCCGGTCGCGCCCGATCCGGTCCATGGTCTTGGCCACCAGGATCGGACTGATGTCGTACGGGTAGTAGAAGAGGTCACCGCGGGAGCCGCCGAGTCGCAGCAGCGAGCCCAGCAGCGCGGCGTCTTTTCGGCCGTCGCCCGGACCGAGGCTGACGACGTCCATGGCCTTCGTGCCGACCAGGCCGAGGATCTCGGTGGCGATCTCGTCCGACCGGCTGAAGATCAGCTCCATCGAGTCCTGGTAGGCGACGAACAGCGGGTCCTCGGACAGTGCGAGCCACCGGCTGACGCCCTGATCCGTGACGTAGAACAGGTGCGGCGGCAGCGGGCGGCCGCTTTCCAGGGCGTTGAGCACCTGCTGGCGCAGGTTCGCCGTCGGTGGCTCGGCCAGGATGGACAGCGAGCCGTCCACGACCGATTCGCGCCAGAAACCGCGGTCCTGCCAGGTGTCCCGCGCACCGGGCAGCTGCTGCAGCGAACGCAGGAACTGGTCCCGGCGATCCTGCCAACGGACCGGGTCGGCGGGCCGCGGAATTGCGGCACTCAGCTGTTCCCACAACGCATCGAGGGTTCCCGGGTCGGAGATCCTAGACACGTTGAGGCTCTCCATCGGGCCGCGCACGTCGGCGGTCTGGGCATTGGGCAGGAGCAGCGGCACGATCGGCTTGTCCAGCCCCCAGGCGACGCCGATCTCGCCCATGCAGTAGGCGCTACCGACGAACGACGACGAGACCAGCGCGATGACCGCCTCGGCCGCCTGGATGTCCTCCCGGATCGCGTCCCGGAACGGGCTGCCGAGCGAGAATCCGTAACCGGGAAGGGACGAGCAGCGAATCTCGGATCGGTCCAACCCGAGCCCGTCTTCGAGCAGGTGCACAAACGCGGCCACGGCCGTGCGATCGTCGGACGAATGACTCACGAACACCTTGGGCACGTGCGACCCCTATCCCCGCGTGTGTCCCGTAGTGTTCCACAGAAGCAGAGGCACGGACCGGGATAACCAGGACAGTTCACGGACGCCAGTGATAGGTCGGCCGCTCTAGACCGCTACGGCGTTCGGCCGGACGGGTACTACGGGGCGATCACGGCGCCGACGCGTTGGGCGAGGCCCTTGCCGAAGGAGAGGTTCTCGGCCGGTGTCTCCAGCAGGTTGATCAGGAGGTCGTCGGGGGAGATTCCGGTGCCGGCGACGATGCGGGCGTTGAGGTCCCGGTGCAGGGTCAGGCGGGTTTCCTTGGAGCGGCCGGCGATGAAGATGATTTCCAGGACGATCAGGTCGCTGCTGTAGGTGGAGCCCACGAAGGCCGCCGAGTGCGGGAAACGGGGGGCCGGTAGCTCGATCAGGGCCTGGAAGAAGTCGTCGGGCGGCACGCCCAGGGTGTTCATGAGCGCGTCCTGCACCGCGGCCGAGAGCTTGCCCAGCCGATCGTCGTCGAACTGGCCCGCAGCGAAGTAGATCTTGGCGAATGGCATGGTCTCGAAACCTCCTGTGGATGGGGCGCAGCACGTGCTGCCGTTCCGGTCGGAGCGCTCAATCCGGTTGGCCGGCGATCAATGTCGACACCAGCGCGACGCTCGCCGCCCCGGCCTCCGGTGCCGAACCGTACGACGCGTACAGCCCTTCGTGGATCAGCCAGACCGCGTTGGTCAGGCTGTCGGCCCGGGCCGGGCCGACAGCCGAGGCCAGTCGCTGAACCCGGTCGTAGGACGTGCGCATGAAGTCGTCGGCCACCCGCTTGGCGGCGCCGTCGTCCGGATACTCGCGCAGGTAGTTCCGGACGACGCAGCCTTGGTACCCGGGTGCGCGGGTCCAGGACGCGACCTCCTCGATCAGGGCCACGAGCTGGTCGGCGGCCTCCGCGCCGGCATCTCGCAGGGCCGCCGCCGTCGCCGATTCGCGCTCCACGAGCCGGCGTTGGAGATAGCCGGCCACGAGCTCGTCCTTGCTGGGAAAGACCCGGTACAGGGCCTGCTTACCGCATCCGGCCTCGGCGGCGATGTCGGCGACGCCGGTCGCCCGGATGCCCTGGTCCCGAAACAGGCGCTCGGCGATCTCCAGCACGGATTCCCGGGAGACGACGGTCGGGCGAGGTGACACGCGCTCCTCCTAGACCGCTGGGTCCTGGCTCGTGACGACCACCGGGCTGACGTCGGGAACTCGGCGCGGCCGGCAGGCGAAGACGGCGACGGCGCCGAGCAGGGAGAAGACGGTGGCGACGATGTCGGCGGTGTTGAAACCCTGCAGCAGGCCAGTGGGCCCGGCGGGCAGGCTCGAGCGGGTCGCGATGACGGCGATCACGGTCGTGCCGATGGCCGAGCCGACGTAGCGGGCGGTGTTGTTGGCGCCGCTGCCCATCGCGGCGCGTCCGGGCGGGACGGCGGCGATGGCCTCGCGACCCAGGTTGGTGTTGACGACGCCGGTCGCCAGGCCGGCCACGAGCAGGCCGGGAACGAACCGCCAGGGCGAGTCCGCGGGGGAGGCGCCCAGGAGCAGGAGCTGTCCGACGGCGATGACCACCAGTCCGGCAGCCAGCTGCGTCCGCCCGCTCAACGTGGCGGGCAGGCGCCGGGCCAGCAGGGAGGTGACGACACCCGTGACCGACCAGGCCAGCACGACGAGGGCACCGATGACGGTCGCGGCGCCCAGCCCGCGCCGGATGACCGTGAACAGGAACGAACAGGTGGAGATGATCCCGATCCCGGTGGCGAACGCGCCCAGCGTCGCCGCCAGGAACGGCGCCGAGCGGAACAGCGCCGGATCGATCATCGGCGCGGGCACCCGGTGCTCGACCAGTGCCCACACTGCGAGCAGGGCCAGCCCCGCCAGCACCAGCAGGATCACCACCGGCCGGCCCGGACCGCTACGCGCCTCGACCAGCCCGGCCAGCAGGACGCCGAGTCCGCCGGCGAGTAGCAACGCGCCGATCAGGTCGACCGGCCGCGGCTGCTCGGCCCTCGACTCCTGCAGCGCGAAACGCGCCACGACCCCCACGATCGCGGCCAGGACGGCCTCCACCCAGTACGGCGTCGCCCACCCCGCCCACGCCTGGGTCGCGGTGGCGAGCAGCGGACCGGCCGCGATGCCGGCGCCGAGGGCCGCCGCCCAGATCCCGCTGGCCCGGCGCGATTCGGCACTCCCGGCGGGGTAGGCGTGCCCGATCAGGCCGAGCCCCGCCGCGATCAGCGCGGCCCCACCGACCCCGGCCCCGACCCGCCCGACCACCAGGACCACCGTCGAGGGAGCCACCGCGCACACCACCGACGACACCGCCAGCACGGCACTGCCCAGCACGAGCGCCCGGCGTCGTCCCAGATCGTCGGCCAGCGCCCCGCTCGAGAGCAGGGCCACGCCGAGCCCGATGCTCATCGAGCTGAGGATCCAGGCCTGACCGTCGGGCCCCGAACCCAGTGCCGTCGCCGTCACCGTCAGGGTCGACAGGGGCGTCGTGAAGACGACGAGGGCGAGGAACGTCGCCGCTGAGGCCACCGCCGTGGCATTTGAATCGGACCGCACGGTCCGAAACCTAGCAGACGTCGATCACTCCTGGACAGGGACGCCCTGGTCCAGATATTCGCCGCCGCAGGCCTGGGCCAACGAGGGGCCGAACAGCGCGGCCGGCGTGTAGGCGCCGGGCTTGCCCTCGCCGTCCAGCAGGCGCCGGGCGACCTCGGCCGGAACGGCGCCGGTGAAGGCCTGGGCATCGCCCAGACGCAGCCAGCCCTCCCGGGTGCTGCCGTCCGCCCACTCCAGGCGCGCGTGCCCGTAGGAGAACTCGCGCGGGCGCTCGCGAGCCTTCAGCTGGACCCGGGCGAGCCGGCGCTTGGCGAACTCCCGCACCGGCCCGATCGACAGCAATCCGGTCACCAGTGGCAGGAGCACTCGCACGGCCGGCCCGCTCGGAGCCTCGCTCGACGCCGAGACCACGGACGGCGCCCCGCTGGCCCGCTGGGCCGCGATCAGCTCACCGAGCGGCATGCTCACGGTGGTGACGACCGAACCGTCCGGCAGGGTCAGCTGGGCCGCGTCGCCGGCCAGCGGGGCCGGCACGAGCCGCCCGTCCTGGAAACGCCTGCCCTCGTAGCGGCGTCCGCCAGGCACGTCCGGGAAACCGTCCAGGATGGTCGAGGCCAGGGCCTCCCCGAACGGCCCGGCCTCCATCTCCAGCGACGGGATCATGTCCACCCTGACCCGGGTGGGTCCGGGATGCTGCTGGCTCAGCTTGACGACGACGCTCTCGGTCGCCGTCACGCCGAACCCGGCCCCCGTGATCAGGCTGCGCCCGGCCGCGGTCGCCGCTGCGTCCAGCCCGAGAATGGCCTCCACCGCGATGACGTCGTTGGCCAGGTCGACGTAATGACCGCCCGGCAGGCACGCCTGCGCGATCGACGCCGCCGTGGTCGAGAAGGGCCCGACCGTGTTGATGACCACGGCCGGCTGCTGCCGCCGGATCTCGGCCACCATTGCCTCGACCGAGCCGGCGACCACCGTCCGGCCCCCTCCGGCCCGGGCCGCTGCTTCCTCCAGACGTGCGGCGTCGCGGCCGACCAGCACCGGCGTCAGGCCCCGGCTCACCAGCTCCGTCGCTACCGCCCGGCCACTACGCCCGGTACCGCCCAGAATCCAGACCTCGCCCGTCATTCCCATCTCCTCAGCCTCTGCCGCGCCAAGTGATGACACGATGTGCCATGACAGTACAGGGTGATGGCACGTCATGCCATCACCTAGGCTTCAGGCATGACCAGATGGCGGCCGGACGCCCGCGAGCGCCTGGAGAAAGCGGCCCTCGAGCTGTTCGTGGAACAGGGCTTCACCGCCACGACCGTGCCCGAGATCTGCGCCCGGGCCGGCCTGGCCCCCAGGACTTTCTTCCGCTACTTCGCCGACAAGCGTGAGGTCATTTTCGCCGGCGACGAGATCCCGGCCTACGCCGCCGAGCTGATGGCCGCGGCCCCGGCGGGCCAGAACCCGATGACGCTGATCGTCGAGGGCCTGCACACCGTCGCCGAGACCCGCTTCCAGGGACGGCGCGAACAGATGCGCCAGTGGCGAGCCGTTGTGAACTCGGACGAGGCCCTCCGCGAGCGCGACGCCAGCAAACGCTCCGCCCTCGCCGCCGCCGTCCGCGAGGGCCTCCTCCACCGCGACGTCGCCCCCACGACCGCCGCCGTCCTCGCCGAAACCACCGTCACCCTCCTCCACGTAGCCCTCGACGACTGGCTCGCCCGCGACGACGACCAAACCCTCTTCGACACCATCCTCACCACCCTCGACCTCTTACGAACGACCGTGGCCACCCCCACGCGTGGCGCAGTCGACGGCTGACACCCGAATCCCACGTTGCCCTCCGCCGCGGCCTGGCTCCCGTCGCCGGAACGGACGTGAGCACGTGCGCCGGCACGACCTGGGCAGCCCGGAACGGGCGGAGCGAACCTGACACAAGGTGTCAGGGAGCCCAGCCAGAGTGGGCGCATGATCCTCGACGATGCCGAGCCGCCGCCACTGGACGGACCACGTTCCCGCCCCTCCGGGCCTGCGCCCTGCTCTCGGCGTGCCCGGGCCGCAGGACGCCCGGGACTGCGGGACGTACTGAGATGAGGGTGAGCTGAGATGACGACGAAGAGATACACGGTCTCCCGCTCGATTCACGCTCCTGCGACAGTGGTTTGGGGGCTCCTGACGGATCCGTTGAGCTACCGCGAATGGAACGCCGCGGTGCTGAGCATCGAAGGCGCCATGGCGCCCGGCAGCACGATCAAGCTGGTCTCGGTGGCCAGCCCGAAACGCACCTTCAGCCTCACGGTGTCCTCGATGCAGGCCCCGGTGCGCATGGTCTGGACCGACGGGATGCCCCTCGGTCTGTTCCGGGGCACCCGCACCTACCAGCTGGACCAGGACCTCGAGCAGACGACTTTCTCCATGACCGAGGAGTTCACCGGACCCCTGTCCGGCATCATCGCCCGGTCGATCCCCGACCTGACCGACTCGTTCAACCAGTTCGCCGACGGACTCAAGCGGGCCGCCGAGCAAACCGCCCGATGAGGTCACCTGACGTCGTCAAGACCTGAAAGGCCAAGCAATGCCCACGATCGTCGTGAGATACCAGCCGACCGCCGAACACGTCGAGATCAACCAGCGCCTTGTCGAGGCAGTCTTCGACGAGCTCGCTGCTGCCCAGCCGTCCGGCTTCACCTACACCACCCTGCGACTTCGCGACGGGACGTTCATCCACATCGCCGATGTCGACCACGGCAACAACCCGCTCGAGCGGCTGGCGAGCTTCGCCGCCTTCCTCGCCGGAATCGGCGACCGCTGCGCACCGGGGCGAGGCCCCGACGCCCAGCCGGCGAGCGTCATCGGGACCTACCCCGCGCTACCTGCCTGAGTGTGCGGCCGCCCACCCTCATCGACGCGCTGGACGACGTCACCAAGAACCCAAGCAGACATCCGGGGGTTAGCGTGCCGAGGAGGATGACTGCGACGGGTTGGATGTGCCGGTGGCCGGTCGCAGCGTGACGGTCCGGCTCAGCGTGCGCCGCTTCCGGTGTCAGAACCCGGGCTGCCGGACGGTGCGTCCGCCGAGCAGGTGGAGGGCCCTGACCTGCGCGTACGGCCGCCGAACGGTCCCTGCGTCCAGGGCGTTGGCGGACGTCGGGCTGGTCCTGGCGGGATGGGCCGGCGCCCGTCTGGCTGAGCGCCTCGGCCTTCCCGTCGGGCGAGGAGCCGTGTTGGGGCTGATCAGAGGCTTGCCGCAGCCACCGGCCGCGCCGCTGGCCCTGGGATGGAGGTTGGTGACCCGCCTGTTGGCGTCAAGCTGATCCCACCTTCAGGTCGGAGGGGCCGGCTCGTATCAGCCTGGTGCCCGGACACCTCATGTCCGGTCAGCTGGGAAGTATGAGCACCTGAGGGTGGGCGAGGAGGCGTGTCGATGACGGGTGAAGTCCTGCCGATCGTAGAGCCAGGAGATTCTGGGGAGGATCAAGTGGTCGCCGTGGTTCGGGCGGCGACACCCGAGGTGTTGCGGCGGGTGAAGGCTCCGGTGTCGTTCGGTTGCCGGGCCCGCGCCCGGCTGGAGTCGGACGGGACGTGGTCGGCGATGGTGGTCGGCCCGCGGACAGCGGTACAGGCTCTGGACTCTCAGGATTTGGCGGTCACGATTTGTCAAACCAGCCGAGCGGAGGAGCCTGGCACTACGCGCCGGCCTGTCTCGGGCCGCTCCGGCTGGGACGGGGGGCCGGTGTCGGCCCCGCGTGACGCCGGCGATTATCTGACGGTGGAAGAGGTGGAGGCGAAGCTTGCTCAACTGGCCGGTGCGTACCCGACCCTGACCGAGTTGATCACTCTGCCGCACCTGACCTGGGAAGGCCGTACTTCCCACGCCCTGCGGATCGGGACGCGCGCCGACCAAGACACCGCGGTGTTGTTCACCGCCTGCGCGCATGCTCGGGAGTGGGGCGGCGCCGAGATCGCCCTCGGTTTCGCAGCCGACCTCCTGGCCGCCTACACGGCCGGTGAGAACGTGAACTACAACGAGTACGAAGTGCCGGCCGACGTCGTGGCGCAGCTCGTGCAGAACCTGACCGTCGTGGTGTTCCCGTGCGTCAACCCGGACGGGAGGGCCTGGGACATGGCCGACCCCAGCCGCTGGTGGCGCAAGAACCGCCGCCCCCTGCCGGACGGGAACGTCGGGGTCGACATCAACCGCAACCACGACTGGCTGTGGGATTACCGCACCGCGTTCGATCCCCGCTCCTACACCGATCCGGACGATTCCGGGGGCCCAGGTTCCTACGTGGCGACCGCGCCGGCCTCGGATGACCCTTCGGACCCGCTGTACCACGGGCCGGCGCCCGACTCCGAACCTGAGACCCGCAACATTCACGCTCTCTTCGACCTGTATCCGAACATCGCCTGGTACATGGACATTCACTCGTACGACGGCGACGTCCTCTTCTCCTGGAGCGATGACAACGACCAGAGCACGGACCCGCAGATGACCTTCCTCAACCACGCCTACGACGGGCAGCGCGGCATCACTGGAGGCTACGGCGAGTACCTGCCGGCCGACCAGCGCGCCCTGGACGAGAGCACCGCACAAGCGATCGTGGCCGCGATGAACACCGTCGACCTGCCTATGCCCCCGAATGCAGCCGACCCCACAACTCCACGGGAGTACTACCAGGCTTTCCAGTCGTGCTTGCTGTGGGCCGATGAGCGCTACCCCGGACAGCCGGACCACGTCGCCTACCCCTGTTCCGGCACCGTCGATGACTGGGCCGCGGCCCGCCATCAGGTCGATCCGGATGCCCCCTTGGTGCACTCCTTCGTCGTGGAATACAACTTCCCCGACGTCGCCGACGCTGACGGCAACCCCTTCCACCCAGCCTGGCCGACCATGCGTCAGATCGTTTCCGTGGTCGATGCCGGCATGCTGACCCTCTGCCAGAGCGCCCTACCTGCCACCGGCGGTGGCGGCGGTGGCGGCGGAGGCGGACACCAGCAGCCCTGCTTCCAGATGCAACTGGCCATCGGCAAGCTCGAGCAAGCCATCGCCGCCGCGGTCGGACCAGGCCCCGGAGTCGCTCAACGACGTGCGCAACTGGAGAAACAACTCGCCACTCTCAGCGAGACATATCAGAAGCTTTGCGGCCACATCCAGCCCCCCATCCACGTCGGAGGCTGATCATCCAGCTCGGAACAATCGGCTTCTCTCTGTGAACCACGATAGCCACGCGCCTGTCACCTCCCAACGACGGATTCGGGCCGCGGCCTGGCCGTCCGCACGTGGCTGCCCCCCACCCGAGGGCAGCCGTCGCCGCCCTCACCAATCGGAGGAACACATGTCGCCTCGCACCGGTCCCGCTCGCCGTGGTCCCGATCTCGGTCTGGAACTGCAGCCCATGATCCACGTCGAGGCCATGGCCGACGCCGTCGCCTTCTACGAGGCTCTGGGCGCGCACCTCGAGCACGGCAACCGGGACGGCGACTTCGCCCTGCTCAGCCTCGCCGGGACTCGATTCTCGCTCCTGGCCCACCCCCCGAACCCGGCCCAGAACGAGGGCACGGTCGAGCTCAACTTCCAGACCAGCCAGCCACTCGAGACCGTCCAGGAAGCACTGCGGGCCGCAGGCCTCGACATCGCCCAACCCGCCACTACCGCCGGCTTCGGCCGGCAACTTCAGGTGCAGACCCCGGACGGACTCCTCATCAAGATCAACGAACTGGATGTCAGCACTCGCCCCATGGCCTGATCCAGGCCTGGTCGGGACTGTCAAATTAACGGTGCAACTGGGTTGTTGGGTTAGCGGCGTCCGGCGGAGCAGCGTCCGTCGAAGGCTATGGCGAAGGCGTCGAGGGCGGCTTTCCAGCGGGTGGCCCGAGCTGTCGTCGGGGGGTTGTGGTGGGTTACACCGATGTCGACCACATCGACTTCGAGGGCAGGACGTGGATGGAGTGGGGATACCGACTGGTGCGCCAGGCGCAGGGCTTCGGGCATGCCACCAAGGCCGGCCGGGCCTTGCTGTCCGTCGCTCGCCGCTCGTACGCGGGCGAACTGCTGGTCATCATCGCCCCGGACAACCTTGCCTCTCAGAACGTTTGCCGGAGATGGGTTCGCCTTCTGGAAGCGGGCCCCGGTGGAGGGCGCGAGATGCGAAACGTGTACCGCCTGCGTGATGTGTCGCAGAGGGGCGCCGCTGGCTTCAGCGATCCGGGTCGTTCCCGCTGACGCAGAAGGGCATTCCGAGCGGGTCCCGCAGGGCGACGAAGCCGTCACCTGGCCATGAAACCTGGGCTCCGAGCGCCTCCACCCGACGGACCTCGGCGGCGATGTCGTCGGTCCCCAGGTCCAGGTGCGCGCGGACCTCGACGCCTTCGTCGTCCTCACCGAGCTGCTGGATGAGCAACTGCAGCGGGCTGGTCTCGCGATGCACGAGCCTGTGAAATTCGGGCGAGTTGATCGGCTCGTCGTCCCAGCCGGTCGCAGCCCGCCAGAAGGCGAGCTCGGCGTCATGGCATTGCCTCGGCGCGTCCACGCACAGCTGGACCAGGCGGCTGCGGTGGCCGGCGGGCCAGTTCGACGCGGCCGGGCGCCGGTGCGGCCACGGCTCGTCGCACACGCAGAACGGCAGGCCGCCGGGCGAGGACATCACCTGCCAGGCGTCCCCTCGCTGACCCCGCACGGCGCCCAGTTCCTCGAGTCTCGCCGTCTCCGGATCCATGTCGCCGACGATGTCGAGGTGGACCCGCTGCGGCCCACCGATGGTCTGCACGTGCAGGTACGGAGCGCCGCCCGGCGGCAGCAGGGAGACGAACTCCGGATGACCTTCCCAGGCATCACTGGTCGTCCATCCCGTGACGGCAGACCAGAAGGTCCGCGCGGTCTCCGCATGCTGCGAAGGGACGTCGATGAAGGCGTGCATCCAAGCCACTGGCACGCGGACCAGCCTGCCACGAACGGAGCTAGGAAAGAGCTAGGGCGTGTCTCTTAGCCCCCGCCGGGCTGCGGGGCACCCGGCACGACCCTCCGCGGCGTCCGACTCGGTCGACGAACGGACTAGGGCTGGCCCTCGAGCAGATGGCCGACGCGCTCTCCGAGGACGGACGGTCGCTTACCACCTGAAGGTGAAATGCTTCGGAGGAGTGGGTGGTTCAACCAGTGGACGGTGTCCGTTGAAGCCAGGCTGCTGGCTTGCCCGAGCATCTATTCGCTCATTCGCTCGATGCCGTCGAGGATCAAGCCAAGGCCGAAGCTGAAGTGCTGCGTGTAGTCGTATCCTGATTTGCTGAGCTCCTCGACGACTTCGATGAGGTACGGGTATTCCTCGGCGGCGGGAGCTGAATGTCGCGCGGCGAGGACGTCGCGGCGCCGTCTCGCCTCGGCCGGTACGTCGCCGCCGGCAGGTGCTCGCTCCTGGAGCGCGAACCCGTAGATGTAGCTGTCCAGGGTGTTGTACGCGTGCACCGCGAGCGAGAACGGGAAGCCGCCTTCGGCTCGCAGACAGGCCAGGACAGCGTTGTGGTGGCGCAGGTTCTCCGGTCCGGGCGTCCCGGATTCCATCCGGCCAACCGCCCAGGGATGGCGCAGCATCGCGGCCCGCAGCGCGAAAGCCCGCTCCTGCATCGCTTGGCGCCAGCCGAGGCCCGTGGGCACGTCGACCTCGGCGAAGACGAGATCGACCATCCCGTCGAGGAGATCGTCCTTGTCGGCGACATGCTTGTACAGCGCCATGGGCACCACACCGAGCTGATCGGCGAGCTTGCGCATGCTCAGGGCGTCGACGCCACCCTCGTCGGCCAGGCTCAGCGCGGCTTGCAGCACCCGCGGCCGGTTGAGCCGCTCCCTGCGTCCGGGACCGGCGGCAACGGGCACGGCATTCCTTTCGCGGGGTGCGGGACAGGTGACCCTCATTGACAGGTGTACAGAGTACACCTAGAGTCTGAGCCTCCCGGTGTACGACGTACACCTTCGGCTCTGGAGGGTCCGATGAACCGACGAGGCAGCGCGATCACGGCAGGCAGCCTGTACCTGACCACCCACGTCACCTCGGTCGCGGCGCTGGTGATGTACGGGCCCGTGCTGCACCACCCGGACTACATCACCGGCTCCGGCAGCCAGTCCGAGGTCCTCATCGGCGGCCTGCTCGAGGTCGTCCTCGCGCTCGCCGTGGTCGGCACCGCCGTCACGCTGTACCCCACCATCAAGGAGCACAGCCCTGCAGGTGCCCTGGCCTACGCCGCGCTGCGCACGCTCGAAGCCGCGACCATCATCGTCGGCGTCGTCGCCCTGCTCGCGGTGCTCACGCTGCGCCAGGACCTCGCCGCTGGAGCCGGGACCGACCACGCCTCCCTCGTCGTCGTCGGTCAGGCCATGGTCGCCGTGCACAACTGGACCTTCCTGATCGGCCCCGGCCTGGTCTGCGGCACGAACACAATCGTCCTGGCCCACCTCCTGCACCGCTCCGGCCTGGTGGCCCGGTTCATCCCCTGGCTCGGCCTGGCCGGCGGCCCGATCGTCATCGCCTCGAACATCGCCGTCATGTTCGGCGCCTACGCCCAGGAGTCCCGCCCGGCCGCCATCGGCGCCCTTCCCATCTTCGCCTGGGAGGTCAGCCTCGCCATCCACCTGATCTGCCGAGGCTTCATCACCCGAACGCCCACCACCACGCCGGACACCTCGGCGAATGTCCCGGCGCTCACTCCCGCCTGACCTCAATGCCGTGCAGGCGGCAACGGTCAGGGTTGTCCGCGGCCGCTCGCGGGTCTGCTTGCACGCTTTGTCAGGCGAACGCCATGCACACCTCCGCTCGCCGTCCAGCAAGGTCGTCAGTAGGCGGACGACGAGTCGGAGATCCGCCATGAGCTTGTGCTCATGAAGACCTGCGGTGCAAGATTCGCCGGTCAGGTCGGCGCCTGGCACCGACGGGAGGATGCCCGTGGCATCCTCGGTCACGTGCTGGCCCGCTGCCCGAAACTCATGATCAGGAAGGCGCAATGGCGCGTCGGACGACGACCCTGACCAGCGGCTTCTTCTTCCTCGAGAGCCTGCGATGGCACGCGGGCCGGCTCTGGGCCTCCGACGTGCTCGGCGGCGCCGTCCACCGGTTCGCGGCGGACGGGACGTCGCAGGTCGTCGTCGAGGTGCCGGGTGACCCCGGCGGGCTGGGCTGGCTGCCCGACGGCCGATTGCTCGTCGTCTCGATGCGCGAACGGCGGATCCTGCGGCAGGCCGGCGGGCAGTTCGGCCGGGGCGGCAGGCTCGTCGAGCACGCCTCGCTCGCGCACCTGCCTGGGTTCCGGCTGAACGACCTGTGGGTGGACGGCGTCGGCCGGGCCTGGGTCGGGGACTTCGGCTTCGACCTGGATGCCGAGGTGGCCGAACGGGGCCGGGTCGGGTTGATGGGCCCGGGCACGCCGCCGACCGCGTTCCTGGCCCGGGTCGAGCGCGACGGCTCCGTGCACGTGGCCGCCGAGGGCCTGGAACTCCCGAAGGCCGTCGGCATGCTGCCGGACGGGAAGACCGTGGTCGTGGCCGAGCTGGTCGGCATGAACCTGCTGGCCTTCGACGTCGAAGCCGACGGCGAGCTGGTGAACCGCCGGGTCTGGGCTCCGACCATGACGCCGTCGCTACGCCGGATGATGCGCTCGAACGGCCTGACCGGCCGGCTCAGCCGCTGGGCCGCCCGGGCGAGCCAGACCGCCCCGTTCGCGGCCCGGAAGGCCCTGTTGCCGTACGGCATCTGTGTGGACGCCGAGGGCGCGATCTGGGTGGCCGACGCCGGCGCGCCCGAGGTCGTCTGCGTCGGGCAGGGCGGGCGGGTGCTGGAGCGGGTGCGGACCTCCCAGAACGCCTACTCCTGCACCCTCGGCGGCCCCGACGGCACGACCCTCTACGTCGCGACGGCCCCGACCTCCGTCCAGGAGCAGGCTCGGCAGCTCCCGCTGGGCGCGATCGAGACGATCGAGGTCGAGGTGCCCGCCGCCGATCCCGGCTCCGGCCCGCCGGCCGAAGCGCCGGCCCGGCTGACGATCGACTGGTCGACCGGGCCGCCCACCGGCCAGTTCACCATCGGCTGACTCCTCCCGGGCGGCTGCGGAAGCACCCCGGGCGACGGCTACGAGCGACCGTCCCTCACCTCGTCGTGGAGGCGGCGTGCGTCGTCGGCCAGGATCGTGCGGTAGGCGGCGGCGACAGCTGCGGCGATCGCCTGCCAGCGGGGCTGATTCGATCCGGGGACGGTGCCGCCCCGGGCGTGCGGTTGTTGCTCGAGCTGGACGCCGTGCCGGTTGTCGCCGGTGAGCCGGTTCACGAGGTTGGCTGCACCGGTGCCAGCGAGCCGGTCCCCGGCGCGCGCGATCTCGACGGTCAGGCCGGTCCCGGTGACGGCGGACGCGATCGCCGCCGCGATCAGGTGTTTGATCCGCTCGGGGGCGGCCCCGCCGACCAGGATGTCGGGGCGACCAGGGTCGGTGAAGCCGTGGAAGGAGACGGCGTGCTGAAATCCGCGGGCCGCGATCGTGGCCAACCGGGGGAAGCTGACGGTGCTGATCTCGGTCGAGGTGATGTGCCAACGGGCGGCGCCTCCGCCGGCGGGTTTCCAGCCCTGACACCGCCAGCCGGTCACTCCGAGGTCGCTCAGCAGGTGCCCGGTGTGTTCGACCTGGTGCTCGGTGAACCGTTCGATGTCCCCGCCGTGGGGGGCCAGGACGACCAGGCCTCGATGCTCGCCGTCGTCGTCCAGCTGCTCCAGGAGCTTCTCGCCCCTTCGGGCCTGCTCCTGCGTGGCCGCCGGGTCGACCGCGACCTGGTCGAGGAATCCCGCGAACCGCTCGTCGTCCGCGCCGGCGAGTCGGGCCCGGGCGGTGCGGCCCATCCGGACGGTGCCGGGCGCGGGTTCCGGCCCGGCGTCGATCAGGGTGTACAGCGCGAACGTGCCGGGAGAGCGCCCGATGATCACCTGCTGGCCGAGCTCCAAGCCGAGGGCCCGCACAAGGTCGGCTGAAACGGACGCATGCTCCGCGTGGCGAAGTCCACCCTGCTCCGACCGCGGCCGCCCGACCGAGATCGGCATCGAGGACATCGCTTCTCCGATCGTCGTCCGTCGCCGGCTGGGCACCGTCCACACCGATTGTCGACGACCTGGGTCGTGGCGCGAGCGGCAGGTCGGCGCCGGCGGCGAAGCGAGCTGGGGCGCCTACGGCGCTGAGTGATCCACCGCCGGTGCGTCGGGCCGCCGGGCGAACCCGCCGACCATCATGGAGCCGACGATCGTCCCGTTGACCTCGGTGATCTCCGCGCGGAGGCGGGCGGCGAGGGTGTCGATGTCGACCTCCTCCGCGGTGGCGACGCCGAGCCGGATGATGGCGGGCAGCAGGCTGCGGACGGTCTCGGCGAGGTGCTCGTAGACGTCCGCGTCCGGACCGCCTTCGACCCGGGCCGTCAGCAGCACCTCGGGATCAACCAAACCGCACTCCAGGAGGGTATTCCGGATCTTGAGGCCCATGTTCGTCTCGACCCCGGCCCGGCGGGCCGCCTCGGCCATCAGCCACCAGAGGTGAACCAGCAGCGGTGACGCCGGCAGGGCGCCGTGCCATCCGGCGTCCATCTGGACGTCCAGGAAGGCCGCCACGCCTCCCGGCTTCAGGCACTCGGCCAGCCGGCGCACGCAGGTCGCCGGATCGGGTTGGTGCAGCAGGACGAGGCGACCCACGACGGCATCGCACGAACCCGGACCCACCAGGTCGGTGACGCCGACGTCGTCCCCGACGAGGAACTCGACCCCGGTCAGCCCGAGCTCGGCCGCGCGTGCGCGGGCCAGGCCCAGGACGTCGTCCGAGCGGTCGATCCCGATCACGGTTCCGGTCGGCCCCACCAACTGCGCCGCGATCAGGGCCAGATCACCGGCGCCGCAGCCGAAGTCGAGTACTCGCTGACCTGGCGCGAGCCCGGCGTCCCGGAGCAGCGAGAGCGTCTGCTTCTCGAGGAACCGGCCCTGCAGGAGCAGACGCGCGATCTCCGATTCGGAGTGCCCGAGCACGTATCCGCCCGGTTCCGCCGAGCCGGCGGACGTCGACTGCTGCTGATCGGGAGAGGGGGCTTCGAGGGGCATGCGTGTCCTCCGTACGTGCCTGACGCCCTCGCCCGGAACCAGAATAGGTCAGTTCACAGCGGAACCACAGGCACGGCTCGCTCAGGCGTCGAGCCGGCGGCGCAGCCAGGCCGCCAGATAGCTCTCGTTGGCTAGCTCGCAGGTGAGCGCACGGGCGCCGGACCTCACGCCGGCTCGGCGAACGGTCATCCGACCACGGTGTCAGGCAGCGATCCGGGCCGGGGGTGCCAGCCGCGGAATATTCGCTTGCGGCTCTCCGAATGCGCCGCGACCATGGACACGACGCCCGGGAGCTGCCCGGTGCCCCGACGTGAGGAGGCGCGACATGTCCATCACTGTCTTCGGTCTGTCCGCAGACCGTTCGCCTCTCACC
>CATOGU010000095.1:0-19714 GCA_951799445.1 Pseudisothecium myosuroides | reverse complement strand
GTCGTGGGACAGGACGCGGCGACGATCTGGAAGCGGGTTGGCCAGCGGCGCGGCGGGCCAGGAGCCGAGGCCGGCGGTCGGCGCGTTGGTGAAGATGACGTTGCCTTCGTCGCCGCCGACGCAGAGGGATTCGCTTTGGCAGGTGAGGACCGAGCAGCGGGTTTTCGCCGTTCGGGCTGCCGACCAGGCTCCAGGTCGGACCCCGAAGGAAGCCGCTTGGCTCTCCCAGAGTTCGCCGGTGAATGCACTGGCGACACAGAGGTTGCCGCCGCAGCTGACCGTGCGCAGCGGCGGTTCGCCCGGCAGCGTTCCCCGCGTCCAGGCGGTCGGTCCGCCGGTCCGGGTTGGTCGAGGTGATGACAACCCCACCGGAGCCGACCACCACGCAGAACGTGGTCGCCGAGCAGTAGACGCCGAAGAGCGATTTCGTTTTCGGGATCCGCGTCGGCGTCCACGAGGCGGCGCCCGCGCCCGGGTCGGTCGTCGTCCAGACGCCGCCGCTGAAGTCGACCGCGACGCAGAGCGTCGCCGACGGGCAGGGAGATCCCGCGGCAGGTTGGCGCGCAGGTTTTCGGCTTCGCTGATGTGCCCGACGGTCCACGCGCTCGCCCCCGCGGTCGGCGCGGTCGACTGGATCACCACGCCTTCCTGGCCGACCCCGACGCAGAAGCCGCTCGGTTCGCAGTGCATGCCGAAGACCGTTTCTCCGTCGCCGAGGTTGAGGTTCGTCGCCGTCCAGGGCGACGCGGCCTGGGCCGACGCGCCCCGACCACCCCGAACAGGGCGGCGACGACAAGGAGGATCAGGGGAAGACGGCGCACGGCGAGGTTTTTATCGAGACCCGGGGAGGAATTCGCGTTTGGCGTAGACGTGCAAAATTTCACGCTCTTCGGGGAGGGTCGATCACCGTCAGGTGACCTTTGAACGGCGATCGGATCCACTGGGCGCGAAAACCCGTGCGGCCGCCTGGAGTTTCGCCCTCGTCTGCTTCGGCGTCCTGGCCCTGCTCGCGCTCGCCCCGGGCGCCCGCGCCGACTCGGGTGGCGTCTCCTCCTCCTATTCCGGCGAAACCGTCGAAATCCCCTCGATCCCCGCCACCACCGCGGAAACCGAAATCCCCGGCGTCAGCGACCGAGCGGCGTCCCCACCCCCTCGCCGATCGGCCCGACCGTCCCCGGCGCGCTCGCGACCCTGCGCGGCACCGCCGCCCTCGCCCCGGCCTCGGCACCGACCGCGGTCAAGCAGGTGATCGCCGCTGCCAACCACATCCGCACCACCCCCTATATCTGGGGAGGCGGGCACCTGAGCTGGGCCGCGAAAGGCTACGACTGCTCCGGCTCGGTCTCCTACGCGCTGCACGGCGGCAAGCTGCTCGAATCGCCGCTCGTCTCCGGCTCCTTCATGACCTGGGGCGAAGCCGGGCCCGGTAGGTGATCACGATCTACGCCAACAAGGCGCACGTCTACATGGTGGTCGCCGGCCTCCGCTTCGACACCGGCGGCGACCTCGCCGGCGAAACCGGGCCTCGCTGGCACGCCGAACCGCCCTACCCGAACGGCTTCGTCGTCCGCCATCCGGTCGGCTATTAACCGCGTTCGGCGGGTAGTCCCGTCGCGGACCCGTGTCGATCGGCCGAATACCCAACGCATAGTTGAGTTTTCGGCCCATCGACACCGAACCTGCGACAAAGGAGACCCATGCGTTATCGCAAGCTCGGCAGCTCGGACCTCGCGGTATCGGAGATCGCTCTCGGAGCCTGGCTGACCTACGCGGGCGGGATCGAGTTCGACCAGACCCGCGCCCTGCACCGACGCCGCCTTCGAGGCCGGCATCAACTTCTTCGACACCGCCACGTCTACGGTCGCGGCGCCGCCGAGACCGCCTGGGGCGAGATCCTCTCCGGCCGCCCCCGCGACTCCTACATCCTGGCGACGAAGGTCTGGGGTCAGATGTCCGACGACCCGGACGATCGCGGCCTCTCCGCCACTCAGATCGCGAAGCAGATCGACGCCTCGCTGGAGCGCCTGCAGACCGATTTCGTCGACCTTTACCAGGCGCACCGCTTCGACGCCGACGTGCCGATCGAGGAGACGATCGAGGCGTTGCAGAAAGTCGTCGCCGACGGCAAGGCGCGCTATCTCGGCTTTAGCGAGTGGACGCCGGAGCAGATCCAGGCGGCGCTCGAGATCGCCGGGCCCGACCTCTTCGTCTCCTCTCAGCCGCAGTACTCGATGCTCTGGCAGGCGCCCGAGGCCGAGGTCTTCCCGCTGACCCACGCCAACGGGATCTCGCAGATCGTCTGGTCGCCGCTCGGCCAGGGCGTGCTGACCGGCAAGTACAAACCGGGCGAGGCGCCCCCCGCCGACTCCCGCGCCGCCAGCGACTCGATGAGCGGCTTCATCGACCGGATGATGAAAGACGAGAACCTGGAGGCGGTCCAGCGCCTGCGTCCGGTCGCCGACGAGCTCGGCCTGAGCATGGTCCAGCTGGCGCTCGCCTGGGTCCTGCGGCGCGAGGAGGTCGCCGCCGCGATCGTCGGCGCCTCCCGCCCCGAGCAGGTGCACGCGAACGTCGAGGCCTCAGGAGTCGAGCTCTCCGCCGACGTGCTGGCGGCGATCGACGAGGCGCTCGCGACACCCCGGTCAAGGAGCAGACCCTGGCGCCGAACGCCCAGGGAGGAGTAAAACACCGCTGATGCACCCGCTGCCCGACCGCGCGGCGCCGCCGCGCATGGCCGATTTCGCGAGCGAGTACGCCAGCTTCCGGCTCGAGGTGCCGGAGGTCTTCAACCCGACGATCGACATCGTCGAGGCGTGGGCAGGTCGGGCGCCGGAGGCGCTCGCGCTCGTCTCGCTCGACGGCGCGGGCGAGGTCGTCGGCCGAGCAGACGAGCGCCGACCTCGCGCGCGAATCGCGGCGCTGCGCGCGGGCGCTGGCCGCGGCGGGGATCGGCAAGGGCGACCGCGTCTTCGTCATGCTGCCGCGCGTCCCCGCCTGGTACGCGGCGGTGCTCGGCGCGATCCGGATCGGCGCCGTCGTCGCTCCCGCCCCCAACATGCTGACCCCGCGCGACATCGGCTACCGGGTGGGGACGCTCGAGGCGGTCGCCGCGATCACCGACCGCGGCGGGGCGCAGCGGCTCGACGCCGCACCGGAGGGGACCGACTCGCTGCGGACGAAGATCGCCTGGATCGGCGGAGCGGACGGCGCGGCCGGACAGCCTGGCGACGGCGTGACGACCTCCGGCGCGGCGGCCTCGGGCACCGCGCCCGCGGGCTGGGAGGACCTCGACGCCCTGCTCGACGCCGCCGGCGACGGCGAGACGCCGGCCACCCCGACCCGGCGCGATGACCCGATGCTGATCTTCTTCACCAGCGGCACGGTCAGTTACCCGAAGATGGTCCAGCAGCCCTGCGCCTACGGCTCGGCCACGTCCCGACCGCGCGGCTTCTGGCACGACCTGCGCTCTGGCGACCGCCACTGGACCGTCCTCCGACACCGGCTGGGCGAAGGCGGCCTGGGGCGGGCTCTTCGGCCAGTGGCACGAGGAGGCGACCGTCGTCCAGGTCGCGCTCGGCAAGCCCGACGCCGACACGATCCTCGGGATCATCACGGGCAACGACGTCACCAGCTTCTGCGCGCCGCCGACGCTCTACCGCCTGCTCGTGCAGGCCGACCTCGGCGCCCACGACCTCTCCCGCCTGCGCCACTGCACCAGCGCCGGCGAGCCGCTGAACCCGGAGGTGATCCGCGCCTGGGAGGAGGGCGTCGGCCTCACCGTCTACGACGGCTACGGGCAGTCGGAGACGACGCTGATGGTCGCCAACTACCGCTGCCTGCCGGTGCGGCCGGGATCGATGGGCAGGCCGGTGCCGGGCTGGGACGTCGACGTCTTCGACGAGGGCGGCGCGGCGGCGCCCGACGACGTGGTCGGCAACGTCGGCGTGCGTCTCGGCGGGGCTCGCCCGGTCGGGCTCTTCGACGAATACATCGGCGACGCGGAGGCGAACGCGACCGCCTTCCGCGACGGGGGTCTACTACAGCGGCGACAAAGCCTGGCGCGACGGCGACGGTTACCTCTGGTTCGAGGGCCGCGACGACGACGTGATCACCTCCGCCGCCTACCGGATCGGTCCCTTCGAGGTGGAGTCGGCGCTGGTCGAGCACGAGGCGGTGGTCGAGGCCGCGGTCGTCGGCCGGGCCGACCCGGAGCGCACCCAGATCGTCACCGCCTTCGTCGTCCTCGCCGCCGGACGGGAGGGGAGCGAGGAGCTCGCCGCCGAGCTCGCGACCCACACCCGCGAGCTGACCGCGCCGTACAAGTACCCCCGGCAGGTCTTCTTCGTCGGGGAGCTGCCGAAAACGATCAGCGGCAAGATCCGCCGTTCACAGCTCCGCGAGGAACTCGCCGCCGGCAAGTTCGACTGACGCCCGCGCGCCCCGGTGGCCGCGTGTAGCGGAAAGAATTGCGCGGTCGCTTTGAAAAGAACCCTTTCGAAAGCTATCTTTCGATCATGCCAGAGGGGGTTGTCCAGCTCACCGACCCGCGGGCGCTGCGCGCCGTCGCCCACCCGACCCGGCTGAAGCTGATCGCGCTGCTGCGCCGGCTCGGCCCGCTGACGGCGACGCAGGCGGGAGAGCGGATCGGCGAAAGCCCGGCGGGCTGCTCGTTCCACCTGCGCTCGCTCGCCAAATGGGGGTTGGTCGAGGAAGCGGGGGGCGGGCGAGGCCGGGAGCGGCCGTGGCAGGCGACCGCGAACGGCACCGAATGGGCGGCGCGCGGCCCGAGTGAGGAGGTCGACGAGGCGGGGGACCTCCTCACCCGGGTTGTCGTCGAGCGCTGGTTCGAGGAGGCGCTCGAGTGGGTCGATCGCCGCCACGGGGAGACCCGCGAATGGGCGAACGCGGCGATCTCCGACGACCGGATGCTCGCCGCCACGCCCGCCGAGCTCGAAGACATCAACCGGCAGGTGGCCGAGATCCTCAAGCCCTACATGGAGCGGGTCGGCCACTACGACCTGCACCCCGCGGGCGCCCGCAACGTCGTCTTCGTCCAGCTCGGCTTTCCGATCCCCGACGAGGCGCCACCGTCCTGATGCGCCGCCGGATCCCCAAGCTGCTGCGCGTCAACCGCGCCTTCCGCAACTACTGGACCGGTCAGACCATCTCCCTGTTCGGCGACCAGATCGCGCTCCTCGCGATCCCCCTGCTCGCCGTCCTCACGCTCAGTGCCAACGCCGAGCAGATGGGCTTCCTGGCGGCGGTCGAGATGGCGCCGAGCCTCCTCTTCGCCTTCCACCTCGGCGCCTGGGTCGACCGTCGGAGCAGCCGCCGGACGCTGCTGATCACCGCCGACCTCGGCCGCGCGGTGCTGCTGCTGGGGCTGCCGCTCGCCTCCGTCTTCGGCGTCCTCAGCCTGCCGCTCCTCTACGTCGTCGCCTTCCTCACCGGCACGCTCGGCATCCTCTTCATGGTCGCCGAACAGACCGTCTTCACCTCGCTGGTCCGGCCGCGGGAATACGTCGAGGCCAACTCGCTGCTGATCGGCAGCCGCTCGGTCGCCGTGGTCGGCGGCAAAACGCTCGGCGGCCTCCTGGTCGCCGCGGTGACCGCGCCGGTGGCGATCGCGATCGACGGCGTCAGCTTCCTCTTCTCGGCGCTCTTCGTCCGCCGCGCCGAGGTGCCCGAGCGCCCGCGGCGCCGCGTGATTCGGGCGGCCTCTCGGTCGGCGTCCGCTTCATCCGACGGACAAAGCTGCTGCAGGCCTCGCTGCTCGGAACCGCCACCTTCAACCTCTTCAACACCGCCTTCTGGGCGCTGATCGTCCTCTTCGCCACGCAGGGAGCTGCACCTCGGCTCGGGCGCGATCGGCATCGCGCTCGGCGTCGGCGCGCTCGGCAGCGTGCTCGGGGCCGCGATGGCGAGGCCGCTCGCCGCGCGGATCGGCCTCGGCAACGCGATGATCTTCTCCTTCGTCCTCGCCCCTCTGCCGCTGATCCTGGTGCCCCTCGCCGACGGTCCGCCCGGCCTCTCGATGGTCTTGCTGACGGCGGCCGAGTTCTTCTCCGGGATCGGCGTGATGATCCTCGACGTCGGCCTCTACTCCTTCCAGGCGGCGGTGATCCCGGACCAGCTCCGCTCCCGCGTCTGGGGCGCGATCCTCTTCGTCAACTGGGGCATCCGCCCGATCGGCGCCCTCGGTGGCGGCATCCTCGCCGGCGCCATCGGCCTGCGCCCGACGATGTGGATCGCCGCGATCGGCGGCCTCGCCGGCGTGTTCTGGCTCCTCCCTTCGCCGATGTCGGATGTCCACGACGTCCCCGAGCAGGTCCCGGCGTAGGCGACGACGGCGTCCCGACGACCGTGCCCGAGGCCGCCGACGTCCCGATCGCTGTGTGCCGTAGATCCGAGCGATTCATGGGGGTGCCGAGAGCCGCGGATTCCGTTCCGACCCGGTCGCCTGTGGTCGGCCCGGAATCCGCGGCACCCGGGGCGGGGAGGAAGAACGGCGAGGACACACTCCGCATCAGGCTCCGATCGCGTTCCGGACTTTCGCCTCGCCCTGGCAGGGTCAAAGTCCGGAACCGAGATCGGGCGTCGCGACGCGCGGGCTAAACGGGTCCCGACGCTTGGTGAGTTGAGGGCGCCCTGGCGCCCATAACTCACCAATCGTGCACTTGGGCTGGTCCTGGGCGTCTCAACCGCACGAGCGGCCGGCCGCCGCGGACCGAACCCTCACGCCTTCGTCCCGGGACCCACGCTTCTCGGTGACTCCCGGCGCGCCGGCGGCTGATGGGCGGCCATAGCCCGCCAGGGCCGCCCATCAGCCGCCAGAGGCGACAGCTTCCCCGCGCAATGCCCCGAGGCGACAGCTTCCCCCGCGCAATGCTCCGAGGCGCCAGCTTCCAACCCGCTACCCCCCCCGAGGCGCCGGCCTCCGAGGCCCCTCGCCCCCGAATCAACCCCAAACCCACCGCGAGTCGCCGCCGCCTTGCATGAACTTTCCCCGTTCGACCTTGTGGGCCGTGGCTTAACCACCTTTGCTCCGAGAACTTGCACAATTGGGGACGTGGGTGTAATCGGTGACACCCTGTCCGAGGCGCGGACCAGGCGGGCGGTGGACCTCGAAGAGGTCCATGCCGCGACGGGCATCCGCCCGCGTTACCTGGAAGCGATCGAGCAGGAAGATTGGGACGCGCTCCCGGAGGAGTTCTACGCGCGATCCTTCATCCGCAAGTATGCGCAGTTCCTCGAGGTCGATCCGGACCCGTTGGTCGAGGAGTACCGACGCCGGGAGGGCGACGGTGGGCGGGGCGGGGCGCCGACCTCGCCATTCGCCCGGACCCGCTCGCGGCGCGCCGAGGCGCTGCGGCGCCGGCGCAGGCGCCAGGGGGTCTACGCCTGGCTCGGGGCGGCGGCGCTGCTCGCGGTGGTCGTGGTCGCGATCGTCCTGATCTCCTCGAACGGTGGCGAAGACGGCGGCGCGAAGGAGGGAAAGAGCGTCGCCGGCAAGGCCGGCGGGAAGGGCGGCACGAAGGGTGCCGGCGGAGGTGCCAAGAGCGCCGGCAACGGACACAAGCGCGGAGCGGGCAAGGGCGCGGGCGCCGGGGCCAAGCAGAACGCCCAGGGCGTGAAGCTTGCACTCGTGCCGACCGCCGAAGTCTGGACCTGCGTGCTGAACGCCAAGGGAAAGCCGCTGGTCGACGGCCAGACGCTCGCCGCCGGCGAAACGGTGGGCCCGTTCGACTCGCGCTCCTACACCGCGGCCTTCGGCAACGGCTCGGTGAAGGTCTTGGTCGACGGCAAGGCCGCGAAGACGCCCCGGACGCCGAGCCCGATGGGAATCGCCGTCGACGCCGAGGGCAAGGTCCACGAACTCCCGGAAGGGAGGCGCCCCACCTGCGAATAACAGCGCTGTTTGGTAGGACGCACACTTAGCTGATACTGTGCTAGATAGATGGCACAGTCGGCAAACGCAGCCACGGCGCCGAATCCCTTCGCCGTCGACCCCGACGACGAGCTCCCGGTCGGCCTGCAGCTGACACTCCGCCTGCGGGCGCTGATCGCCACCGGTCGCCTCCCGGCCGGCGAGAGACTCCCCAGCGTGCGCCGCCTCGCCGAGTGGGCGGGGGTCAATTCGAACACGGTCCGCGCCACCTACGCCGGGCTCGAAGCCGAGGGCCTGGTCGCCGGCCAGCACGGCCGTGGCACCTTCGTCGCCGACGGGGTCCGCACCGCCCCCGAGCTGGAGGAGATCGCCGCCGAGGCGATCCGCAAGGCACGCGCCGCCGGCCTCTCGGCGCGGGGGCTCGCCGAGGTCGCGATGGCCTGCGCGGCGATCCCCGGCGGCGCCCTCGGCGATGCCGAGGCCGCTCCCGCCCCGGGCGCGATCGACGCCGCCGAGGCCGAAGCGATCGGCATCCGCCGCGAGCTGCGCCGCCAGATCGGCGTGCTCGAGCGTGATCTCGCCGACTTCGCCCGCTTCATCCCCGCCGACCTGCCGACCGCGCCGCGGGTCACCTCGGCCCACGTCGCCGGGGTCGAGGAGCTGGAGCAGACGCGCGACACTCTCGTCGCCCAGCTCTCCGAAGCGCGGCGCGCCGCCGAGCGCCGCGCCGCCGAGGAGGCTCGCCGCCGCGCCGGCGCCGAGCTCGCCCGCGAGGCCGCAGAGGAGGCCGGGCCGCTGGCCCGGGCGATGGGCTGGTGGCGGCAGCGCTGACCGCCAGGCTGGGTCGGATCGGCCCGGTGTTCGAGCAGGTGGGGAACATGGTCATCCTCACCGCTCGGACGATCCGCTCCGCGATCCGGGCGCCGTACCCGTACGGCGACGAGCTGGTCGAGCAGGTCGCCTTCTCGATCCGCCTCTGCTGGCTGCCGCTGCTCGCCTCGACCTTCGCGCTCAACCTCGGCGCGCCCGGCCTGCAGGCGGCCGGAGTGCTCCACGTCTTCGGCTCGCTCGATCGCCTCGGCGGCTTCTTCGTCCTCACCGCGGTCCGCTGGATCGGCCCGGTCGTCACCGCGGTGGTGGTCGCCGGCGTCGCCGGCACCGCGATCACCGCCGATCTCGGCGCCCGCAAGATCCGCGAGGAGCTCGACGCCCTCCAGGTCCTCGGCGTCGACCCGATCAAGAACCTGGTCGTCCCTCGCTTCCTCGCGCTGATCCTGGTGACGACGCTCTTCGACGCCTTCGCGATCCTCTTCGGCCTCGCCTCCGGGATCGTCGCCGAGCTGATCTACCACCAGAGCCTCGGCGGTTTCTTCGCCACCCTCTTCTCGAACTCGTCGATCACCGACATCTGGGGATCGGTGCTGATGTGCGGGATCTTCGGCGCGATCATCGCCGTCGTCTGCTGTTACAAGGGGATGACCGCCTCGGGCGGCGCGGCCGGGGTCGGGCTCGCGGTCAACCAGGCGGTGGTGATCTCGCTGGTCGGCGTCTCCTTCTTCAACTACTTCTTCACCGCGATCCTCCTCGCCACCCATCCCGAATTGCAGACGATCCGATGAGCGGCGGCGACGCGGGCGCCCGGGCGGCGCTGCCGCTCGGCTGGTTGGACTCCTTCGGCGAGATCTGCCGCTTCGGGGCCCGGGTCATCGGGCTGGTCTGGTCCGGGCGGGCACTGCGGTTCTTCGGCGAGTCGCTGCGCCAGGCGGGGATCCTGATCCTCGGCTCGGGGCTGGTGATCTGGGGCCTCGTCTTCATCTTCGGCCTGCAGTGCGGGCTCCAGGGCGCCTACTTCGTCCGCGCCCAGGGGGCACCGTCCTACGCCGGCCTCTTCGCCGCCTTCTGCGACCTGCGCGAGGCGCTCCCGTACGCCTTCGGCTACATCCTCTCGGCGAAGGTGGGGACCGGGATCGTCGCCGAGCTCGGCGCGATGCGGATCAACGAGGAGATCGACGCGCTCGAAGTCATGGGCGTGCCGCCGATCACCTTCCTCTGCGGCTCGCGCCTCCTCGGCGCCTGGATCGCGCTGCCGTTCATCTACCTGGTCGGCATCGGCGTCATGTACCTGGCCAGCTACCTCGCCGTGGTCAAACAGGTCGGCGACGTCTCCTCCGGCGGCTACTCGCTGATCTTCTGGATGTTCCAGGACCCCACCGACGTCCTCTACAGCCTGATCAAGGGGATGACGATGGCGACCGTGATCGTGCTGGTCGGTTGCTACTACGGCTACACCGCCTCCGGCGGGCCGGTCGGCGTCGGCACCGCGACGGCGAAGTCGATGGCCTTCAACATCGTCGCCGTCCACATCATCGGCATGGTCGGCACCCTCGTCTTCTGGGGCGCCAACCCCCGATTACCGATCGGGGGTTAGGTGGGCGATCCCGTGGGATCCAAGCGAGGGGCCGGCGGGCGGGAGGACGGAGGCCGGGTCGGCTGGCGCCCGGGGAAAGGGATGGGCCGTTCGAAGTGGGGGCCCGGGTAAGGGACGCGGCCGGGTCGGGCCGGCGCCCGGGGAAGGGACGCTGCCGCCCCAAGCTGTCGCCCGGGAAAGGACGCTGCCGCTTGAAGCCGGCGCCCGAGGTAAGGGACGCGTCCGTCCCGGCCACGGCCCTGGCAGGCTGTGGCCGCGGCCGGGACGGCCGAGGGTGCGGGGGGTGGAGGAAGGCTCGCGGGAGGATCAGGAGAGAGCGACGGGTCCGGCGCGGGAGCGTCACCGAAGAAGGACCCCCGTGAGGGAGATGCCGGGAAGTCCACCCTTCCTCCCGTGGTCTTCAGACGTTGCGAACACGCGCCCTGTCCCCGGACGCCGGGGGCGGCCCCCGCCCCGTCCCGACGGTCAGGAGATTGCGCGGTTCGAAATGCACGTATACCGTGCATTTCGAACCACGGAGATCCCTGACGTGACTCGGACGGGCGGGCGGGCCGGGGGTCGCGCGGTCCCGGGCCACCCGTGACGCTCTCGGACGGGCGGAGCGGTCCAGGCCGCACCGTCCGGGCCGCACCCACCCGCCGTCCCTTCCCGAACCCCGCTCCCAAGCCCCCGATCGACCCTCCGCTCGCGCCTCGACCCGGGGATCAACACGGTGGGCGGCGCATTCTCGACCCATTGGGTGGAGAATGGGGTGTCATGAACGAATGGGATCTTGTCTGGCGGATCGGGCTGGCGCTCTTGCTCTCGGCGTCGATCGGGCTGGACCGGGAGATGCGTCAGAAAAGTGCCGGGCTGCGGACCTACACGCTGGTCGGGGTCGGCTCGGCGCTGTTCATGTTGATCTCGAAGTACGGGTTCTTCGATGTTTGAAGCCGGGGGAGGTGATTCTCGATCCGTCGCGTGTCGCCGCCCAGATCGTCTCCGGGATCGGTTTCATCGGCGCCGGGTTGATCTTCGTGCGGCGCGACTCGGTGCGCGGGCTGACCACCGCCGCCGGCGCCTGGATGACGGCTGCGATCGGTGCCGCGGCGGGGGCCTCGCTGCCGGTGCTGGCGATCGCCACGACGCTCGCCTACTTCGTCGTCGTCTATGTGCTGGCGCCGCTCGCTCGGCTCCTGCCCGCCTCGCCCTACGCGCCCTCGGCGGTGCGGGTCGTCTACGAGGACGGCCGCGGCATCCTGCGCAAGGTGCTCGAGACCTGCACCTCGCGCGACTTCAAGGTCGCGGACGTCAACGTCGACCGTGATGACGAGCCCGGCGAGCACGTCGCCGTCTCGCTCGAGGTGCACGGGCGCGGCCCGGTGGCCGGCCTCGCCGCCGATCTGGGCGAGATCGACGGCGTCCACGCGGTCGCCGCGGGCGACGTCAACGAGATCTTCGACGCCTGACCCGGGGCTCGCAGGCACCGACCCTGAGGGCCGACTTTAAGTGGGACGGGTATAAGTCCCCGACCGGCTGCCCCTGGGTCGGTGAACTGCAAAACGACGCGGGGGCGGACGAAAGGTGGTCATGGTCGCTTCAGGACAGGAGTCCGGCAACGCCACAGCACGCGCCTACTGGCGCGAGTCGGTAGCGAGCTTCGAGAAGCCGTCGCTGTGGCGGTCGATCGTCGACCTCCTCCTCTCGGCAGTCGCCTACATCGCCCTGATGGTCTGCATGTACCTGCTGGTCGACCAGCACCCCTGGCTGGTGCTGTTGCTTGCGATCCCCACCTCCGGCTTCCTGCTGCGCACCTTCATCGTCTTCCACGACTGCACCCACGGCTCGTTCATGCCGACCAAGCGCCAGAACCGCTGGGTCGGGCGGTTCACCGCCCTGCTCGTGTTCCAGCCGTTCGCCAACTGGGGCCACAACCACGCCGTCCACCACGGGACCGCGGGCGACCTCGACCGCCGCGGCCAGGGCGACGTCGAGACGCTGACCGTAGCCGAGTACGCGGCGCGCGACTGGAAGGGCCGCCTCGCCTACCGGCTCTTCCGCAGCCCCGGCATCCTCTTCGTCATCGGCCCGCTCTGGTCGCTGATGTTCGGCCCGCGCTTCTGGAACAAGAACATGCGTCCGCGCCAGATCCACAGCGTCTGGCTGACCAACGTCGCGATCTTCCTCCTGGTCGGCGCGACGATCGCGGTCGTCGGGCCGGTCGACTGGCTCCTGGTGCAGATGCCCGCGGCGATGCTGGCGGGGATCGCCGGCGTCTTCCTCTTCTACGTCCAGCACCAGTTCGAGGACGCCTACTGGGAGACGGGGGAGAGCTGGGACTACGCCGACGCCGCCCTGAAGGGCAGCTCCTACCTGAAGCTCTCGCCGCTGATGCAGTTCTTCAGCGGCAACATCGGCCTTCACCACGTCCACCACCTGAGCGCCAAAATTCCCAACTACAACCTGCAGCGCGCCCACGACGAGAGCCCGATCTTCGACGACGTCCCGATCCTGACCTTCGCCGACGGCGTGCGCTCGCTGCGCCTGAAGCTGATCGACCCCGACGCCGGCCGGCTGCTCACCTGGCGCGAGGCCCGCGAGCAGATCCGGGCCGGATCGCCCTCGCCGCGGCCGGTGCTCCGGCCCGAGGGCGGCGCCTCCTAGTCGTCGCGCGCGTCGAGCCAGGCCTTGGCGACGCGCTTCGGCGCCTGCATCAGCCAGGCTTCGACGATGGCTTCCTCGAGGTCGCTGCGGGGGATGCGATCCAGCAGGACGAGGACGCTCAGGTGCCCGTCGAAGTGCGGCGTCGTGAAGTAGATCTCGGGCTCGCTCGCGAGCAGGGCCGCCTTCGCCTCCTCGTCGGGCACGCGCACGCCGACGATCGGCTCGTCGTCCGGCGGCGCCGCGGCGCCCAGCTGGTCGACCTCCTTCGCCCGCAGGGGCCGTTCCCAGACGATGAGCTTCTTGCGCACCTTCCAGGCGCGGTTCCCGTAAGAGGGCTCCTCGACCACCTCGGGCAGCGCCACGGCGATCGCCGCGACGTCCTCGCGAGTCGCCATCAGGCCTTGCCCGCCCCTTCGCGCTCGCGCTTCGCCGCTTCCTTGGCCCGCTTCTTGTCCGCGATCGCCTTCTCTTCCAGTTCGGCCATCCGCCGCGCGCGGGTGATCGCCGTGGTCAGCGCGTCGATGTCGTAGACGCCCTGGTGGCGGCGGCCGTTGATGAAGAAGGTCGGCGTGCCGGAGACGCCCGAGATGTCGGCGCTCTGGACGTCCTCGGAGACCCGCTCCAGGTAGGCGCGCTTGCGCACCTCTTCTTCGAGCCGGTCGGCATCGAGTTCGAGCTCGTCGGCATAGCGGTGCACGTCGTCGAGGTCGAGTTCCCCCTGGTGGGCCATCAGCGTGTCGTGCATCTGCCAGAAGGCACCCTGCGCCGCTGCCGCCTCGCTCGCCTCCGCCGCCAGCTGCGCGTGCGGGTGGACGTCCTGCAGCGGCAGGTGGCGGAAGACGTAGCGCAGGCCGCCGCCGTGATGCATGTCGAGGAGCTCGCGGATCGTCGGCTCGGCGCGGCCGCAGTAGGGGCACTCGAAGTCGGCGTACTCGACCAGGGTCACGGAACCGTCGGGGTCGCCGCGGACGTGGTCGCGCTCCGGGTCTACGTCGTCGGAGAGGTCGATGATCGATTCGGCGGTGCGGCGCAGCTGTTCGAGCCGGCGCGACTGCGGGATCAGGGCGCGGGTGCCGCGGAAGACGGCGAAGGCGACGATCGGCGAGATCACGCAGGCGGCGAGCACGCCGAGCTTGGCTTCGTCGAGCTGCTGCCCGCCGGTGAAGGCGAGGCTGGCGATCAGGAAGGAGACGGTGAAGCCGACGCCGGCCGCGGTGCCGGTGCCGAGCAGGCCCGGGTAGGTGATCGTCAGCTTGCCGCCGCCGATCAGCTTGCGCACCGGCGCCCGCGTCGCCAGCCAGGGCACCAGGAAGATGCCGAGCGGCTTGCCGACCACGTAGCCGGCGACGATCCCGATCGTGATCGGCGAGGAGACCGCGTCGGAGAGGAGGCCGCCGGTGATGTGGACGCCGGCGTTGGCGAGCGCGAAGAGCGGCACGATCACGTAGCTCGTCCACGGGTGGAGCGCGTACTGGAGGCGCTCGTTCGGCGAGATCGCCTCGGTCAGGCTGCGGCGGGCCTCCACCGCGCCGCCCGCGGTCGGCTGCTCGCGGAACTCGCGGGTGAGGTCGGTGGCGCGCTCCAGCTCGTTGCGCGGCGGCGGGTAGGCGCTCGTCACCAGGCCGATCGCGAGGCCGGCGATCACCGGGTCGATCCCCGACTCGTACATCGCCACCCACACACCGGTGCCGACCAGGACCGCGATCGGCCCGCGCATCGTCGGCAGGAAGCGCAGCAGCCCGAGGATCGCGAACAGCCCGACCGCGACCGCCAGCGCGACCAGGTCGATCGAGCCGGTGTAGGCGATGACGATGATCGCCAGCGCGGCGAGGTCGTCGAAGACCACGAGGGTGAGGAGGAAGACGCGCAGGCGGGTGGAGCCGGTCGGCGCGACGAGGGCGAGGACGCCGAGTGCCAGCGCGGTGTCGGTCGACATCGCCACGCCCCAGCCGCCGCCGCCCGCGCCGCCCGCGTTGAAGAGCAGGTAGATGCCGACCGCGCCGCCGATCCCGCCCAGCGCCGCCAGCGCCGGGTACCAGAGCCGGTTGTGCTCGCGGAGCTCGCCGAGGTCGATCTCCCGCTTCGCCTCCAGCCCGACGACGAGGAAGAAGAGCGCCATCAGGCCCTCGTTCACCCACTCGCGCAGCGTGTTGGCGATCCCGTGCGAGCCGACCTGGATCGAGAGGTGGGTGTCCCAGAGTTCGCTGTAGCTGCCGATGTCGACGTTGGCCCAGAGCAGGGCGACGACGACTGCGCCGACGAGGACGACGGCGGAGCCGGTCTCGGTCCCGAGGAAGTCGCGCACCGGCGTCGCCAGGTTGCGCGCCCAGGCCGTGCGCGCGGTCGTCTGTTCAGCAGCCATCGCCGGAAGTATGTTCGCCGGGTGAAACTGACGATCTCCGACCCCGGGCGCTACGCCCTGAAGAACGCGGTGCGAGCGGCAATCGTCGTCCCCGCCGCCTTCGCGATCGGGCTCAAGGTCTTCGACCTGCCGCAGATGGCGCTCTTCGGCGCCTTCGGCTCGATCGGCATGCTCGTCTTCGTCGACTTCGGCGGCACCCGGACCGAGCGCTTCCTCGCCTATCTGGGGACGCTGCTCGTCGGCACGCTGACGATCTCGCTCGGCACGCTCTGCTCGCACACCACCTGGCTGGCGGTGGTGGTGATGCTGCTGGTCGGCTTTGTGGTGCTCTTCTCCGGGGTGATCGACGGTTACGTCGCCGCCGCCTCGCTGGTCCTGATCCTCACCTTCGTGATCGCCGCGATGGTCCCCGCGGACGCCGGCGAAATCCCCGACCGGCTGGCGGGTTGGGGCGTCGCCGGGTTCCTCTCGCTGATCGCGATCTTCGGCCTCTGGCCGGGTCGCCCGCCGGACCGGCTGCGCTACGGGGGCGCGGCGGCGCTCGACAAGTTGGCGGCGCTGCTGGAGGGGATGGGCGCGACGTTGAGCCACGAGCTTGCGACCGAGGAGGAAGAGGAACGGCTGGCGCAGCGCTCCGCCGAGGCCTACGAATCCGTGGTCGCCGCCCGCAACGCCTTCGTCTCGCTGCCGCATCGGCCGAGCGGGGTCGGCGGGCGCACCGCGGCGTTCGGGCGGATGATCGACGACCTCGACTGGTTCGACGCGCTCGCCCGCGAGCAGCCCGCGCCCGGTTGGGTCAGCGACGGCTGGGCGAACGAGCGGGCGGCGGTGGAAACGCGGGTGCCCGCGGCGCTCCGTCGCGCCGCCGAGCGGCTGCGCGCCAACGATCCCGGCGACGACGGGGTGGAGCTGGAGGACCTCTCGAAAGCCCACCGGGCGATCGGCCGCGCCTTCTTGGCGCAGCTCGCCCAGCACCGTCCCGAGGACGACTCCAGGCGCGTAACCGAAGAGCTGAACGAGACCTATCGGCTGCGCGGGCTGGCCTTCGCGGCGCTGCAGATCGGCCGCCACGCGATCCAGGCCGCGGGGGGCAAGGCGCCGCCGGAGCCGACCCTTGCGCCGGTCAGCGTCGGCATCGAACAGGGTCGGCGGATCGCGGGCTCGCACTACTCGATGCGCTCCGTCTGGCTCCGCAACAGCGTCCGCGGCGCGGTCGGGCTGGCGCTCGCCGTCCTCGTCGCCAAGGTGACCGACGCGCAGAACGGCTTCTGGGTCGTGCTGGGGACGATCTCGGTGCTGCGCTCGAGCGCGCTGGCGACCGGGACGACGGTGGTCGAGGCGCTCACCGGGACGCTGATCGGGATCGTCGTCGGCGGCCTGATCGTCTACGCGATCGGCGACCACACCTGGGTGCTCTGGACGATCTTCCCCTTCGCGGTCCTGCTCGGCGCCTACTCGCCGCGGGCGATCTCCTTCACCGCCGGCCAGGGCGGCTTCACGATCGTGATCGTCGTCCTCTTCAACCTGCTGAACCCGGTCGGTTGGTCGGTCGGGGTGGTGCGGATCGAGGACGTCGCGATCGGGTGCGCGATCTCCCTCGTCACCGGTTTCCTCTTCTGGCCGCGCGGCGCCGCCGATGTGCTGCGCGAGTCGATCGGCGGGGCGTACGAGGCGGCGGCGCGCTACCTCGACACGACGATCGCGACGATGATCGGGGCGCCGCGCGCGACGCCGATCGAGCCGGTCGCGGTCGAGGCGACCGAAGCGGCGCTGCGCCTGGACGAGACGGTGCGCGAGTACCTCGCCGAGAACGGCTCGGCCCGGCGCGACCTCGACGCGTTGGCGCGGCTGGTCGGTGGGGCGACGCGCCTGCGGCGCTCGGCGCGGCTGATGCACAGCGCCACCGGCATCGCCCCGTTGGCGCCGCTCGACCGCCACGCCGCCTGGGTTGCCGCCGCGTGCGGTCCCTTCGACGCGGCGTGGCGAGCGCGCTGCGACTGGTTCGAGGGCTTCGGCCGAGCGATCGCGGCGGGAAACGAGCCACCCGCGCCGGAGCCCGACGCCCCCCTCCGCACGGCTGGACCGACCAGCCGCCTCAACCGCGAGCTCGGACCGATGGTCGTCCTCGACGGCGGCAGCGACGGCGACGTCCCCCCGGGCCTCGCGATCGCCTGGGCCGAGCGACACCTCGAAGGCCTCCTCGCCCTCGAGCCCCCGCTGAGCGACGCCGCCCACGCAGTCCTCGACGACTTCGCCCCGCGCGTACTGAAAGAAACCCGCACCGCGGTCGTCGCCCCGGCGCCGAGCTAGCGTTCGGTGCGCCGAGGGCTCGGGCCGGACTGGCCGGCGCCCGGGAAGGGACGGGGCGGGTCGGGTTGGCGCCGGGGAGGGGCGCAGCCGGGGAGCTGGCGCCCGGGGAAGGGACGCGGCTGTCTGAAGCTGGCGCCCGGAGAGGGACTGGGCCGCTCCAAGCTGTCGCCCGTGAAGGGACGCTGCCGCCCCAAGCCGGCGCCCTGGAAAGAGACGCTGCCGCCCCGAGCTGACGCCCGAGGAAAGGGACGCGTCCGTCCCGGCCACGGCCCTGGCAGGCTGTGGCCGTGGCCGGGACGGCCGAGGGTGCGGGGGGTGGAGGAAGGGTCGCGGGAGGATCAGGAGAGAGCGAGGGGTCCGTGACGGAAGAAGGACCTCGTGAGGGAGATGTCGGGAAGTCCACACTTCCTCCCGTGTCCTTCGGACGTCACGAACACGTGACCATGGTCTTGGGCCCCTATTGTCAAGGGGAATCGAAAAGTGCACCACTTCCGGGAACCCAAGAGTGCACCACCCGGATGTGGGCCGATCAGGCGGAGTCGCGTAGCGACGGAGCCTGATCGGCGGGCACGACCGCACCGGTGCGCTCGCGCAGCCGGTAGCTCTTGCCCTTCAGGGTGACGATCTCGGCGTGGTGGACCAGGCGGTCGATCAGCGCCGCGGCGACCATCGCGTCGCCGAGGATCTCGCCCCACTGCTCGAAGGAGCGGTTCGAGGTGACGATGATCGAGCCGCGCTCGTAGCGGCGGCTGACCAGGGCGAAGAGCAGGTTCGCCGCCTGGCGCTCGAGCGGGAGGTAGCCGACCTCGTCGACCACGATCAACGGATAGCGCTCGATCCGCCGCAGCTCCTCGTCGAGGGAGTTGCGCTCCTGTGCCGCCTCGAGGCGCTGCACCCACTGCTGGGCGGTGGCGAAGGCGACCCGGTGCCCGGCCTCGCAGGCCTTGATCGCGAGCGCGATCGCGAGGTGGGTCTTGCCGGTCCCCGGCGGGCCGAAGAAGAGCACGTTGGAGTGCTCGGCCACCCAGGTCAGCTGGGCCAGGTGCATCAGCAGCGGCCGCTCGGCCGAGGGCTGGGCGGCGAAGTCGAAGTCCTCGAGCGTCTTGCGGGCGGGGAAGGCGGCGGAGCGGATCCGCTGCCGGGCACCGGAGGCGTCGCGGGCGAAGACCTCGGCCTCCAGGAGCGCTTCGAGGAAGCGCTCGTAGGGCCACTCCTCGCGCCGCGCCTGCTCGGCGATCCGCCCCAGGCGCTCGCCGATCCGGGGCGCCTTCAGCTTGCCGATCAGGTAGGGCAGGCGCTCGCCCGCCACGGCCTTCGCGCTCACGCCGAGAGCGCCGCGTAGTCGGCGAGCGCCGGCGGCACCACCGCCGGCGCCGCGATCTCGGCCGGCGCCGGGGGCGGTGGCGGCTCGGGGCGCATCAGCGGCTCGGGCAGCCAGGCGCCGGGTCGGTAGGAGCGCTCGTAGCCGGCGACGGTGGCGCCGCGGTGGGTGATCCAGACCCGGTCGCGGTCGGCGCGCAGCTCGACCCGCTGGTGGACGAGCGAGACCGGGGCCCGGTAGTGGCAGCCGCGGAAGCGCAGATAACCGTCGAGCGGCACCCGTGAGGAGCGGCGGTAGGCGAAGTCGAAGCGCCCCGGCGGCAACGCGCGGGCGGCCTCACGCTCGACCTCGAGGCGCTCGGCGACCGGGAAGCGCCCGGTCGAGTGGATGCGGCGGTTGGCGATCCCGTCGCGCCACTCCGCGTAGAGGGAGTCGAGCTCGGCCAGGTCGCCGAACCGTCGCAGCGGCCAGAAGCCCGTCTTCAGGTAGCGCACCCCACCCTCCACCGAGCCCTTCTCGCGTGGGGTGGCCGGCGTGCAGGCGGTGGGGTGGAAGGCGTAGTGGCCGCGCAGGTGGGTGAAGCGCTCGGCCCAGCGGATCTCGTCGCCCTCGCGGCGGGCGACCGCCGAGCGCAGGTTGTCGTAGACGCACTCGCGCGGCACGCCGCCGAGCCACTCGAAGGCGTGGACGTGGCCCTCGAGGAACGACTCGACCGTCATCTCGAAGGAGAAGTGGGCGGTCTGGGCGGCCGAGTAGGGGAGC
>CATOGU010000094.1:22500-25000 GCA_951799445.1 Pseudisothecium myosuroides | reverse complement strand
GCCTCAAACTTTTGTTCACCCAAGCTTTCGCAATGCGAATCACGTTCCCCGGGACACCAGCCACCACCACTCACGTTTCAAACGATCACACCAGTACTGAGCGCAATGACCATCAACGAACCAGTCGGGACCCGTAGGCACCAAGCAAGTCGTCCGGTCGCGCCGTCCCTGAGGATCCCCGTGAAAGGTAGCAGCAGGCCCCGGAGGAACCCTTCCCCCACATAGTACTCTCTGTGGGATTCGGCAGGCCCCCCCGTCCTGCGTCGAAGGCACATCCGAGACCAACAAGTTCTTGGAAGACCACCCACCTTCCTATGCGAGCAACCCCTTAGCCGCAGCGCCCACCCCGCCTTGTCACCACGCCGGCTCCTCTTCTTGTCACGCCTCCCGCCTCTCGTCACGCCTCCACCTTGTCACGCCGCGCCTCTTGTCACGCCTCCCGACCCTTGTCCCGACTCCCGACCCCTGTCACGCCTCCACCTTGTCACGCTCCGCCTCTTGTCACGACTCCCGACCCTTGTCCCGCTGCGCCTCTTGTCACGACTCCCGACCCTTGTCCCGCTGCGCCTCTTGTCACGCCTCCCGACCCTTGTCCCGCTGCGCCTCTTGTCACGCCTCCCGACCCTTGTCACGCTGCCCCTCTTGTCCCGACTCCCGACCCTTGTCACGCCACCACCTTGTCCCGCTGCGCCTCTTGTCCCGACTCCCGACCCTTGTCACCCCTCCACCTTGTCACGCTGTGCCTCTTGTCCCGACTCCCGACCCCTGTCACGCCTCCACCTTGTCACGCTGCGCCTCTTGTCCCGACTCCCGACCCCTGTCACGCCTCCACCTTGTCCCGACTCCCGACCCTTGTCACGCTGCGCCTCTTGTCACTACTCCCGACCCTTGTCACGCCTCCACCTTGTCACCCCTTTTTTTTTCACTTAGTCTTCGAATCCACACCCTCCCCATTTTTTTTCTCTCCATCATAAAAAATATCACTCCATCACTTAACTCCCTCCCCATTTTTTTTATCACAAGTGAATCCCAACTCCATCATAAAAAATATCACTCCATCACTTAACTCCCTCCCCATTTTTTTTATCACAAGTGAATCCCAACTCCATCATAAAAAATATCACTCCATCACTTAACTCCCTCCCCATTTTTTTTATCACAAGTGAATCCCAACTCCATCATAAAAAATATCACTCCATCACTTAACTCCCTCCCCATTTTTTTTATCACAAGTGAATCCCAACTCCATCATAAAAAATATCACTCCATCACTTAACTCCCTCCCCATTTTTTTTATCACAAGTGAATCCCAACTCCATCATAAAAAATATCACTCCATCACTTAACTCCCTCCCCATTTTTTTTATCACAAGTGAATCCCAACTCCATCATAAAAAATATCACTCCATCACTTAACTCCCTCCCCATTTTTTTTATCACAAGTGAATCCCAACTCCATCATAAAAAATATCACTCCATCACTTAACTCCCTCCCCATTTTTTTTATCACAAGTGAATCCCAACTCCATCATAAAAAATATCACTCCATCACTTAACTCCCTCCCCATTTTTTTTATCACAAGTGAATCCCAACTCCATCATAAAAAATATCACTCCATCACTTAACTCCCTCCCCATTTTTTTTATCACAAGTGAATCCCAACTCCATCATAAAAAATATCACTCCATCACTTAACTCCCTCCCCATTTTTTTTATCACAAGTGAATCCCAACTCCATCATAAAAAATATCACTCCATCACTTAACTCCCTCCCCATTTTTTTTATCACAAGTGAATCCCAACTCCATCATAAAAAATATCACTCCATCACTTAACTCCCTCCCCATTTTTTTTATCACAAGTGAATCCCAACTCCATCATAAAAAATATCACTCCATCACTTAACTCCCTCCCCATTTTTTTTATCACAAGTGAATCCCAACTCCATCATAAAAAATATCACTCCATCACTTAACTCCCTCCCCATTTTTTTTATCACAAGTGAATCCCAACTCCATCATAAAAAATAAATCATAGATTTCAAAATTGAATTGTATCAAAAAGAAATCATAGATTTCAAAATTGAATTGTATCAAAAAGAAATCATAGATTTCAAAATTTCAAATGTATCAAATAGAAATCATAGATTTCTAAATTGAAATGTACAAAAATAAATCATGCATTTCAAAATTTATATGTATCAAAAATAAATCATAGATTTAAAGATTTGATTGTACCAAAAATAAATCATAGATTGAAAGATTTAAATGTACCAAAAATAAATCATAAGTTTAAAGATTTAAATGTACCAAAAATAAATCATAAGTTTAAAGATTGAAATGTACCAAAAATAAATCATTAATTTCAGAATTTAAATGTACCAAAAATTAATCATAAGTTTAAAGATTGAAATGTACCAAAAATAAATCATTAATTTCAGAATTTAAATGTACCAAAAATAAATCATAGATTTCAGAATTTAAATGTACCAAATTTAAA
>CATOGU010000094.1:10000-12500 GCA_951799445.1 Pseudisothecium myosuroides | reverse complement strand
ACTTAACTCCCTCCCCATTTTTTTTATCACAAGTGAATCCCAACTCCATCATAAAAAATATCACTCCATCACTTAACTCCCTCCCCATTTTTTTTATCACAAGTGAATCCCAACTCCATCATAAAAAATATCACTCCATCACTTAACTCCCTCCCCATTTTTTTTATCACAAGTGAATCCCAACTCCATCATAAAAAATATCACTCCATCACTTAACTCCCTCCCCATTTTTTTTATCACAAGTGAATCCCAACTCCATCATAAAAAATATCACTCCATCACTTAACTCCCTCCCCATTTTTTTTATCACAAGTGAATCCCAACTCCATCATAAAAAATATCACTCCATCACTTAACTCCCTCCCCATTTTTTTTATCACAAGTGAATCCCAACTCCATCATAAAAAATATCACTCCATCACTTAACTCCCTCCCCATTTTTTTTATCACAAGTGAATCCCAACTCCATCATAAAAAATATCACTCCATCACTTAACTCCCTCCCCATTTTTTTTATCACAAGTGAATCCCAACTCCATCATAAAAAATATCACTCCATCACTTAACTCCCTCCCCATTTTTTTTATCACAAGTGAATCCCAACTCCATCATAAAAAATATCACTCCATCACTTAACTCCCTCCCCATTTTTTTTATCACAAGTGAATCCCAACTCCATCATAAAAAATATCACTCCATCACTTAACTCCCTCCCCATTTTTTTTATCACAAGTGAATCCCAACTCCATCATAAAAAATATCACTCCATCACTTAACTCCCTCCCCATTTTTTTTATCACAAGTGAATCCCAACTCCATCATAAAAAATATCACTCCATCACTTAACTCCCTCCCCATTTTTTTTATCACAAGTGAATCCCAACTCCATCATAAAAAATATCACTCCATCACTTAACTCCCTCCCCATTTTTTTTATCACAAGTGAATCCCAACTCCATCATAAAAAATATCACTCCATCACTTAACTCCCTCCCCATTTTTTTTATCACAAGTGAATCCCAACTCCATCATAAAAAATATCACTCCATCACTTAACTCCCTCCCCATTTTTTTTATCACAAGTGAATCCCAACTCCATCATAAAAAATATCACTCCATCACTTAACTCCCTCCCCATTTTTTTTATCACAAGTGAATCCCAACTCCATCATAAAAAATAAATCATAGATTTCAAAATTGAATTGTATCAAAAAGAAATCATAGATTTCAAAATTGAATTGTATCAAAAAGAAATCATAGATTTCAAAATTGAATTGTATCAAAAAGAAATCATAGATTTCAAAATTTCAAATGTATCAAATAGAAATCATAGATTTCTAAATTGAAATGTACAAAAATAAATCATGCATTTCAAAATTTATATGTATCAAAAATAAATCATAGATTTAAAGATTTGATTGTACCAAAAATAAATCATAGATTGAAAGATTTAAATGTACCAAAAATAAATCATAAGTTTAAAGATTTAAATGTACCAAAAATAAATCATAAGTTTAAAGATTGAAATGTACCAAAAATAAATCATTAATTTCAGAATTTAAATGTACCAAAAATTAATCATAAGTTTAAAGATTGAAATGTACCAAAAATAAATCATTAATTTCAGAATTTAAATGTACCAAAAATAAATCATAGATTTCAGAATTTAAATGTACCAAATTTAAATCATAAATTTCAAAATTTAAAAGCCTAAACCGAAACCCTATACCCTAAACCGAAACCCTAAACCCTAAACCGAAACCCTAAACCCTAAACCCTAAACCCTACCAAATGTAAATCATAAATTATAAGATTTAAATGTACCAAATGTAAATCATAAATTATAAGATTTAAATGTACCAATAATAAATCATAATTTATGTGATTTAAATGTACCAATAATAAATCATAAATTATATGATTTAAATGTACCAATAATAAATTATTTATTTCAAGATTTAAATGTACCAATAATAAATCATAAATTGTATGATTTAAATGTACCAATAATAAATCATATATTTCAAGATTTAAATGTACCAATAATAAATCATAAATTATATGAACTAAATGTACTAATAATAAATAATATATTTCAAGATTTAAATGTACCAATAATAAATCATAAATTATATGAACTAAATGTACCAATAATAAATCATATATTTCAAGATTTAAATGTACCAATAATAAATCATAAATTATATGAACTAAATGTACCAATAATAAATCATATATTTCAAGATTTAAAAGTACCAAAATTAATTACTTGGTACTTTTCACTCTAACTCCAATTTTTTTCCAAATATACCTTATCCATTTTCCTACATCCCTCAAAATTTATAATCATTCCTTTTCCAAAAAAATAAATTTAATGGTAAGACTAGAGTTTGAAAAGAAGTTTTTGAAAATTTAAAAGTACCAAGAATAGTAACTTGGTAATTTTTAATTTAACTTCAAAATAATTTGGTGCCTTGGGCATTTAGAGGTTAAAAGCCAA
>CATOGU010000092.1:0-13425 GCA_951799445.1 Pseudisothecium myosuroides | reverse complement strand
TGGTGGGCGATACTGGGATCGAACCAGTGACCCCTGCCGTGTGAAGGCGGTTCGAGTCCGCAACTAGGTGTTGCGTTGACTAACCCAACGCATCCGAGAGCCCGTATTTATTGGTCAAGAGTCGCACCGCTGCTTCCCGCCGAATACAAGACCCGCGGAGCTTTGCCCCATGATCTGCCCCATGCACGAAAACTGTCCGAGACCTCCCTAGCTTCGGCTGCATGACACACGAGGAAGCGCTCCAGGCGCTCGCCGAGCGAGGCGAGATCCGCAACGTCTGCACGAAGGTCTGGCCGGAGCCCGCGGGCCCTGACCGTGAGGTACTCGGCTGGCAGTCCGAGGCCGGCGAGGAGTCGCAGTTGCCCGCCGAGGACGAGGGCCTGTAGTTATGTCGCTCTCCGACGAGGACCGCGCGGTGCTGCACCTGGCGGCTGAACGGTGGCTGCATGCCGGCGGGAAGGTGCAGGCGATCCACGATCGGTTCGGGCTGTCGGACACGGCGTTCTGGGCGCGGGTTGTGCGTCTGCTCTCGGACCCCGCCGCTGAGCTAGCGGAGCCTCAGATCGTCCACAGGCTTCAGCGGCTTGCGGCTCTACGACGTCAGCAACGTGCGCCTCGCCGGGCGAGCTAGCTGGGTTTCCTACGCTAGCGCGGTGGGGGCTCTAGCCCTCGCCGAAGTCGGCGGACGGCCCGTGTCCGATGTATCGGTCGTGGCCCAGCATCGGGTTCTGCTCGTAGCCGCTGGTGCAGCCGTCGTCGACATTCGCCGTCCCGCACGTCCTGCAGGTGAGGGTGCGGTGCGAGCGGTGCTCGGCGCAGGCGATGCTGCCCATCGACACGTTCGGTGCCTTCAGCGGCTTCCCACAAGAGCGGCAGACGGTGACCTCGTAGACCTCGACGATCTCGTGGGACGTCCGCCCGGTGCGCTCGTAGCGGGTCATGTCGGCACGGTAGCCGGGATAGGTGACAGCGCGCGGCGGGCTTGTGGATGATGCGCTTGGTTATCCACAGGTAGCGTTGTCGGACCGTTACTCTATATTCCCGCACTTCCGCTTGCGCTGAGCGGTTCACGGTCACTAGCTTCAGTGGTGTTGCTCCCCACCGTCCTACGGGACTGGTGGGGCTTTTCTTTCCCCGGGGGTCGACGGTGACCGAGCCACGCGTGCACCTGTTCATGGACTACCAGAACGTGCACATGTCGGTGCTCGAGGCGTTCGCGCCGCCCGGTACCGGGCCTGGTGCGGTGCTAATTCACCCCGGGAAGTACGGCACTCGGCTCATGGAGAATCGTGCGGCGCTCGGCCGCCGCGGCGATCTCGCGAAGATCCACGTGTACCGAGGACGGCCGAGTCCCGACAAAGAGCCAGTGCTGGCTTCGCTGAACGATGCGCAGCAGGCTCGGTGGCTGTGGGACCAGCGGATCGTCATGCACCGCCGACCGCTGCGGTACCCGCGTGACTGGCCCGACCAGCGCGCTCGCGAGAAGGGTATCGACGTCAAACTGGCGATCGACGTCGTTCGGCATGCGGATGATCGCCGTGCGGACGTGCTGATCGTGGCGTCCAGAGACACCGACCTTGTCCCCGCGCTGGAGATGGCCGCCGACTGCCATGACGTCACGGTCGAGGTGGCGACCTGGACGAACACCAGCCGGCTGCGCTGCCCTGACCGGTCGATCTGGTGCACCTACATGGACGGGGCGAGCTACATGGCGTCGAAAGATTCGCAGCCATACTCGACCGCCGCCTCCCGACGGATCGGACCTGCGCACGACCGCTGACGCAGTGCGTTGGACTGTGGCCCCTGAACGCGGACGAAAGCCGCCCGTCCTGGCCCCGGGGAAGCGGGTCAGGACGGGCGGCTATGGATGGCAACGCTATTTCGATGGTCAGCGGCGGCAGGTGATCCCGGCTACGAGCCCGCAGGTGAAGGTGAACACGCCGTACACGACGACCTCGAGCGTGGTCACAACAGCGAAGGTCGCTGGCCGGGGCGCCAGTGTTGCGGCGGCGTGCCAGCCCACCCGGCATTGCGGTGCGTGCCCTCGTGGCCTCCGAGCAGCACGCACTGAGTCAGGTGGTCGGGATGCTGCGCTACGCAGCGGCTCTCGGTGTTCAGGTCGACAGCGCGGATCTGCGTGATCTGCTCGGGCATTGAGAATCCCACCTCGGATCGGTTGGGGGTTGGCGGGCCTGTCGGCACCTATGAGGGAGCGGGCGACCTACGACGGGCTGACACAGTTCCGGTCGGCCCAGCAGAGGCGAGGGTCGCCGCGGTTCAGCGGTCCTCGGTGCCGGTGACTCGGCGCCACTCGGCGTTGCGGGCCCGCTCGTCCGCGCGGGCCTTCGTCTGCCTCGGCGTGGGCCAGCCACGCTCACGGCCCCACAGCTGGACCGTCGAGGTGGACAGGCCGGTGATTTCGGCGACCTGGCGGATGCTGCCGCCGGCCTTCAACGCGTCGGCCACCGCGGTCTTGTACTGCTCCTCGGCCGCGGTGACCTGGTCGCGTGCGTCGAGCATTGCGGCGACGTGCTCGGGCGGCACGATGCCCTTCGGCTGCGGCGACACAGTTGGATGAAAGCACCCACCATCATGCGTGGCGGTCACTGCCACACTTCCGGTCAGATAGTTGTGGTTCTCCGGCCGACTGGGATGATCTGCCGCATGCCGACATGGGATGGGGCGTTGAACGCCGATTCGAGCGTCGCCGTACATAGAGCGCAGACTTCGATAGACCGGCGGGCTCGCCACCGCAGCGAAGTCGCCGCTGCCTCCCGTGTCGCCTACCTCGACGGGCTGCGTGGTCTGGCGATCTTCGGTGTCGTCTGCCTGCACCTAATCTCGCCGTACACCTCGGGCTTCTTGGGCGGCTATATCGGCGTGGACGTGTTCTTCGTGCTCAGCGGCTACATAATCACCACGATCCTGGTGAAACGGCGCATGTCCTACGGTGCGTTCCTGCTCAAGCGGGTGCGCCGGCTGTACCCGCCGCTGATCGGCCTGCTCGTTGTTGGCGCCGGGCTGGTGGCAGTGACCCCGGATACGCCGCTGCGGGTTGGCAAGACGGTGAAGGCCGCTGTCATCGTCGCGGTGCAGGCGTCGTCTCCATACCGCGCGCTCGGACACGGCAATCTGAACCCGTTCGGAGTTGCTTGGTCGCTCGCGGTCGAGTGGTACTTCTACTTGATCTTTCCGCTGTTCCTGCTCGCAGCACTGCGACAGGCCGCGTCGAACCGGGCGATGAAGATAGCGGCGCTCGCGGCGGCGCTCGCCTGCTACGCGGGCTCGCTCCTGCTCAACGACGCGTGGTTCTACTACGGACCTCTGTCACACGCTGCGGGACTGCTCGTCGGCGCCTGGGTGGCACTGTGGGCGCTCGACAGCCGCCCGCCGGCTAGGAAGCCGAACCCGCTGCTGACCGCCGTGCTCCCCGCTGCCGGCGGCATCGCCTTTCTCGTGTGGATCGTTGTCGGTGCCAACGAGATGACCGCCGCCTACCGCTATGCCGTGCTGCCGTTGACGACGCTCGCGACGGCCGGCGTCATCGTGGTTGCGACCGTTTACCCGGGCGTGCGGATGGTGTCGGTGCTCGGGTGGAGACCGTTGTCCGGTCTCGGCCGTGTGAGCTACAGCCTGTACCTCTGGCACTTCGTGCCGCTCGTGCTTCTCGGCGGCAACGCCCTCGGACTGAACCAGAAGGAGCGTGGCGGGGTCGGCCTGGTCTTGCTGGTTGTGCTGACCGCGCTGAGTTACGTGCTGCTCGAGCGGCCCCGCCAAGGCTCGGCAGGTAGCGACCTGCGAAGCCCGGCGGGGACGCTGTCCGTCTAGGCGCCCTTGCGGAACCAGGTGAGCGCGACGTTCGGGGTGATGCGGGCGTTGCCCGTCACCCCGGTGCCGCCGGCGGTCGCGTTCAGCTTCACCTTGACCTGGATCTCGCCGGACACTGTGGTCGTGTCGAGCAGGACGTCCAGCGGTGTGGCGCCAGTGCCGATGAGAGTGTCGGTGCCGATGGTCGTGAGTGTGACCGCGCCACCGGTCGTGGTGACTGCCCGTTCGGCCTTGTAGACGAACGCGCCGTTGTTCACGACATTGCCGCGGATCTCGACGGTGAGCGTGCCGCCGGAGTAGTTCGGGACTGCCATGCGCGCGAGGGTCGCGTACACGCTGTTGCTCGTGATCGACGGAAGATCCCGCTCGAAGGCGCGGTTGCCGCGGGTCAGGATGCCCAGCGAGCTGTTGAGGCTGGCGTCCACGTTGGTGTAGAGGACGATGCCCTCGGGGTTGTTGTCGGTGCGGTAGCGGACGATCGGGACGGTGTGGACGATCTCGTAGCAGCTGGTGCCGATGGCGATGACGGGCTGCGTGATCGTCCCGGTGCCGCACTTGAAGTAGGTGTTGCCCTCGCCTACGTGCAGCCCGTTGGCGTAGGCCGCTGAGACTGCGATGTTGCAGGCGACGAAGGCGTTGGAGTCGATGAGTGTCTGGTTGATGGTGCCGGAAGCGCCGGACCCGGCGCCTACCTGGACGCCGATATTGCCGAACCCGATCTCGTTGCCGACGATCTGCGGGTTGTTGTAGATGCCGGTGGTGCCCAGCAGCCCGATGTTGACCATCGCCGTGGTGGCGCCCTCGATGCTGTTTCCGGTGACGACGAGGTCGCTGGTGGTGTAGCCGTCCGGGATGCGGCAGTCGATGCAGTACTGCGGGGTGCCGGCGTTGGCGTTCAGCGGCTGCCCGAACCCGTTGAACTTGTTGCCGACGACGCGAGGCCCACCGCCTCCTTCCCAGCGCCAGTGCGAGACCGGGTTGCGGGTCGAGTACAGCGAGGAGAAGACGTTGCCCGAGATGTGCTGGTCACCGTGGTCCATCTCGGCGCTGATCGTCGTGGTGTAAAGGTTGAAGTGGGCGGCGTCGTGGATCTGACAGTCGGTGATGTTGTAGTAGTAGCCGCGGTCGATCTGGATGTTGGTATAGAACCCGAGCACGGTCAGCCGGTTGATCGCCGCGCCCAGCGCGTAGTTCATGTGGACGCCCACCCCGGCGGACGGGGCGGCGCTGAACAGCGACGCGTGCACGACGCCGAAGTCCTCGAGGACGCAACCGGCTTGCTGAAAGACGAGGGCGTCGGTGGTGGCGTTGCGGACGATGATCTGCGAGGGGCCGACGGCGGAGGAGTCGCTAAAGCTGCCCGCCCCGCTGATCTTCACCCGGTAGGGGAAGGTGACCGTGCCGTTGAGGATGTACTTGTAGGGGCCGAGGTCGATCGTCGCCCCAGCCGAGGGGACGGCAGCCGCGAGAGCCTGCAACGCGGCGGTGTCGTCCGTGCCGATCCAGGCGACCAGGTTCGTGCCGGTCGCGGTCGCGTTGGTAGCAAGGGTGATCTGGTTCGCCGACTGCACCGACAGGACGGTGGTCGCCAGCAACGCCGCCGGGCTCGACGTGCTGATGGTCGCGGCCGACAGCAACACCACCTGGCCGGCGACGACAGACCCGAACGCGCCGGACGGAGAGGTGATGGGCGCCTGTCCAGAGGTGGCGGATACGTCTGTGATCGTGCGGGTGTCACCCTTCGCGCCGAACTTCTGCGGCAACAGCGCGCTGCGGTATCGGGTGTCGGTGCTCGACAAGGTCTTGTGTCCAGCGACCGGACGCCACGAACTGGACGTCTCAGCCACCAGATCGAGAGTCTCGTACTGCAACGACAAGCCGATCGTGCCAGCCGAGCCGCGGATCGTGCCCGAGATCGTGACGGCGTTGCTGCTGGCGTCGATCTTCTCCACGGAGAGGATCGCACCGACCGTGACCCCTGTGGGCAGCGTCATCGTCAACGCTCCCGAGGTGGCGTCAACCGGGTTGTGCTTGCCCTTCGCAAGAGTTCCGTTGGCGGTGACTGCGGTGGCGACCGTGCGGACGGCCTGTCCTGTACTCATGAGAAGACCAGCGTCCCGTCGTTGTTGTCGACCACCGTCGAGCTACCGCCCGCAGTGATGGTGAGAGTGCCGTCGGCGTTGTCCACGACGGTGAGACCGCCGCCGCCGCCGGTAAGCGGCGAGCCGTTCAGCGTCGGTGTGCCCGTGAACGCCGGGCTAGCGAGCGGCGCAAGAGTGCCCAATAGTGCCTGCGACGCGTACACCGAGTCGAGGTCCAGATCCCCGTTCCCGTCGGGTGTGCGGCCGTTGACGCTTGAGATCTTCGAGAACACCAACGCACCTAGGTCGGTGAGGAACGTGTTCAGCTTCGGACCCCAGGTGCCGCTGTCCCCGCCCGGCGTCGGGAGGGCGTCGGTGATGGTGTTCGCGACCGCCGTCATGAACGACGTGCGTGCCTGCTCCACCTCCGCGTCCGGCGTCTTCATCAACGCTTTGCGGGTAGCCATCGCCTATCCCCTCGGCTTGCGGAAGTCGGGGGTCTGGTGGACGCCGAGCGCGCCGGCGACGCCGATGACGAGTTCGGCGACGTGCTCAACGCTGCCGTGCAGCAGGCCGGCGGCGACCGCGTAGCCGGCGACCGCCACCAGGTACACGCCGAGCTTCGCGCGCCGCTTCACCATGTACACCCAGCCGCGACGCAGGTCGACGGTGATCCCGGTGTGCAGGCGAGTCACTTCGGCGCCGGCTTCGGGTAGGGGGTGCCGTGCACGACGTGGTCAACGAGCGTCTGGACCAGGTGGGGGCGGCCGTCGGAGCCCAGCACCCACTGTTCGATCTCGGCGCGGACTTGAGCGCGGACGAGCGTGCTCATCGCCTTCTCGTAGTCGGCGCGGGACTTGTAGAACGCCATGATGTCCTCCAGAGGGTCGGGCGGGATCGGTTTGTGGCCGCGGGCGGCGTCGAGGATCCCGGAGCGTTGAGCGGCGCGGATCGCACCTGGGCACGGGTGCCCGCCCCAGGCCGCGCCGCCCATCGCGTGTGTGCCGAGCCCGCGGCCGGCCGTGCTATTCGTGACCGCGAGCGGCACGCCGAGTTCGGCATGGCAGAACGCCATGATCCGACCGCACGCGACGACCTGTGCGGCGCTGAGCGGCTCTGACGGGTCGCCACCGGTCTCGATCGACGGGCCCCACGAGTTGCCGTCGCGCTGGGTCCAGGGCTGCCAGTTCGCCGGCAGGAACTGGTAGACATCGCCATTAGCCATGACTTGCCAGTTCGGACAGACCTCATCCGGTCCGCCGCCGTTGATGTACCAGCTCGGCGACGTCCCCTGCGAACCGCGGCCGGAGGCGTTGACGTGCAGCACGACGCCGCGAGGCTGGCCGTTGAACCGGCCGTTCCCGCGACGCCCGGACAGGTCGTGGCGGGTCGCGCCCGGCAGCCAGCCGCTCACGGGAGCGCCTGCACGAGTGCGGGGTCGGCGCGGTGCCAGTCGACCCGCACCAGACTGCCGCCCCAATCCGAATACACCCGGGCGACCTCACCGAGGATCAGCCCGCTGGTGGGCGCCCACTTGAACGCTGCGACCACACCGCGCCACCGCTGCCCGTTCAGGAGATCGTCGGTGCCGGCGACCCCGTCGATGAACGACCGGTACGCCTGCACCCCGTCCCCGTTGATGCTCTTGGACTTGCCTGCCGGGATGGAGGAGTTCCACGGGTTGAACCGGCCGGCCGCAGACGCGTCGAAACATCCCTCGGCGAGGGCGACCCGGGCGAACGCACGCCGGTTCTCCACCCCAGGCGTGACACCGAGCCCGGCGAAGACGGCGTCCAGCGAATGCACCGAGCGTCGACATCAGACGCCTCGACCCCACGCGGCAGCCGCGGCCTTGTTCGAGCCTGCGTGCCGCTTCGGCGCCCACGCCTCCAGCGTCTCGGCGTCGGTGGCGGTGAAGGTGCGGGTCACCCCGGCGCCCGGGGTAGGCACGGGCGCCGGGGGTGTCGGGGTCGGAGCAGGAACCGTGATCGGGGTGTAGAAGACGATGTCGCCCTTGTCGGCCAGCGACTTCGCGAAGTCGTCGAAGCTGATCCAGTAGACGCCGCTCTTCTGATACCCCCACGCACCCCAGGACTGCCGGCCCCAGATCCGCTCGATCTGGGCATCGACCCGGTACAGGCACATCTCGTGCCCGCCGCGGGTGGTGCCGGTGTAGCTGATCTGGCCGGTGTCGGTGTTCACGTTGTCCATGCCGGTCTTCCAGAGCGTGCCCCACTGCGCCGGGCCGGTCTGGAGACCCTTGATCGCGTCCTCGGCGGTGAAGGTGTGCTGGTAGCCGGAGATGTAGCCGCGCGCTTTCGCGACCTTCGCCGACGTGAGGCCGTCGCTGCCGTTGTCGTTCGGCGGGAACGGCCCGTCACCGTTGAGCACCTCCTCGTCCGCTGTAGAACCGGTCCCGAGAACGTGTCGTTCAACTGCGCCTGCACGGCGGCGGGAAGCGTCGACCAGAACGGGTCCGACGCCAACGTCTCCGTCGCCGCCTCCGCGGTGCACTTGCCGACCAAACCTTGGTTCATGACCGCGATGTGCATGGACCAGTCGACGTCCGCGACGTCGAGCCTGGACGTGTCCAGCGGATAGGCCTTCGACGCTTCGTCGTGGCGGATGGACCTTTTCAGTCGTGGTCGTCGGAGTGGATCGGGATGTAGAGGACTTCGCTGGTCAAGGTGATCTCCTAGCAGACGTGGATTGTCAGCAGCGAGATGGTGCAGCCCGGGATGGGCAGCAGCGGTGCTGGGCGAGTGGACGTGGCCGTGGATGGGGTTGGAGCGGGCGTGACGGTGCGGGTCACGGCCGGCTGCGGTGAGGTCCGGGGGCGCGTCGGCCCACGTGACGAGGTCTTCGCTGGCGCCTGCGGGATTCGCCGCAGGTGAGGCAGGAGCCGGAGTGGCACCGGCGGCCTGGTTCGTCGGGGACGCGGCGCGGCTCGTTCTCGAGCCGGTGGCGGCTGGCTTCCGCGGTGGGGCGTGGTAGGCCGGGCAGCCGTAGCGGACCCTGATCCGGTCACCCAGATCGTCGCCGGGCGGCGTGTCACGCACCAGCAGGCAGGCGAGCTGCTGGATCTGCTGATCCGCCGATGCGACATGTCGACCCGCACCGAGAAGAAGTAGTAGGCCGCGACCCCGAACAACCCGAGCACTGCCAGCCACAGCCCGAACTGCGACACCCAGAACCGGACCCGCTGACGTTCCCCCCGCGCTAGACGCTTCTCATGCACGTCCTGGGTGGCTTTGACCTTGGACAGGGCCAGCTGGTCGTTACTCGAAGCGGGACATCAGCGATCGTCTCCTCACCGGTGATGATCCGATTCGGATTGATGTGGTTGATCCACAGGAACGTTTCGTAGCGGCGGATCAGGTCCCGCTGCTCGTCGATCTCCTCGTCGTCGCTGTCGCTGTTCAGCGGCGACGCTGGCGGCGGCGTGCCCGGTGGGTTCCTGCTCGCGGCGCCCCCGTAGCGTGGTCAGCAACGCACCCAACGCCAGCAGCAGCGGCGCGGCAGCACCGATGAGCGCGATCGCGATGTCGTGGGTGGACGACGCCCCGGTGGTCGGCATGTCGCTGGGGTCGGCGGCAAGGTGGGCGAGCAGCTCATGCCACACGCGCCGGCACTGACCGCCGGATCGGGGGGGAATGTCCCGGCGATGTAGGCCAGGGCCGCGATCGACCCCCAATAGATCATCGCCTGGAAGGTGATGGTGCCCGTCAACGCCCAGGACGCGCCGAACGCGGCCACGACGCCGACGGCGAAGTACCGGGTCATGACCAGGGGTGACGTGCAGCCACTGGTCGAACATCATCCGGCCGTGCGCGGGCGGGATCACGCCATGGACTAGGGCGAGGGATAGGGCGAGCATGATCCCGCCGTAGGTGCGGACACCGCCCGGGATGTAGCGGGTGATCGCCTCGTAGGCGTTGGGGACCGCGGTCGAGTGCAATCCGCCCACCAAGAGTACCGACCCGAACCCGCCGAGCACGAACGCGATCACCCAGCACACGCCGCCCCACAGGATTCGGGACCGGCGCAGCGGGGTCGGTGATGTGGTGGATCATCTGCGGCAACACGAGTCCTTTCGGGTCCGACGGCAGGCGGCTCATGCTGAGCTCGCGGACGCGCCGGTGGCGGTGTAGGCGATGACGCGGTAGTCGACGTCGATGCCGCTGGTGCTGCCCGCGGGGATCTGTGTCGGTCCACGCAGAGTTGACGGGCAGGGCCGGTGGCGATGCGTTCGGGGTCGCTGTCGCCTTCGGCGCGGGTGATGTCGACGGTGACGGCGGTCATGGGCGGGGTCGGTCGGGGTGGGGTTGGTCCAGAAGATGTCGACGCTGCCGGTGTCGGGGTCGAACGCGAGCGTGACGACCGGTGCGGGTGGCGGCTGGATGTTCGCGGTCAGCGGGCCGCTGTCGGTCCAGCCGTGCTGCCACACCCCGGCGGGGTAGGCGATCTTCACCAGCACGTGGTACTTCGTGCCGTTGACGTAGCCGTAGTCCGGCAGCGTCTGCGTCACCGCCGTGCCGCCGGTCGGGCCGGTCACGATCCCGGTGTCTGCGAGCACTGTCGACCCGGGCGCACCTGCGGCGTCGTTGACGACCTGCATCCGCCACTGCGCAACCGGGGTGGTGTCGGAGCGGTGGCCGGTGATGACGGGCTGCCGTGAGGCGATGCCGGTCAGGGCGGGGTCGAACACGAACGAGGTGGCGGGGCGGGTTGCAGGCGGTCGCGAACGACGACGCGGACCACGCAGAGACGGCGTTGGACTGGTCGTAGGTGCGGACCTGCCATTCGACGGTCGCCCCGGCCGCGATGGTGTTGGCGGGCAGTGTCCACCCGCTGGTCGGGGAGGTGACCTTGCCGCTGCCGGTCCACGCACTGCCCGGGTTGGTGCGGTACTGCACCTCGAACGCGGACTGCGAGTCGCCCGGGTCGTCGTCGGAGAACGTCCAGCGGAACAGGGTGTCGAGGGTGACGTCGAAGTTGACGTTGATCGGGTACAACGGTGTTGGCGCGTTCGGACGAGGTTGTAGGTGACGGTGATTTTGCCGGGGAAAGTGGCGGTTATGACGCCGGCGGTGTTCGTGATCGTCCCGGACAGGCCACCGATGAAGTTCGAGCCGCCGCCGGCTCCGGCGTGGATGGACCCGCCGCCACCGCCGTAGAAGCCGCCGCCCGCGCCTGGGCCGTTGCCGGACCCGGTCCTCAGCGCGCCCGCCCCGCCCTGGCCCAGCGAGCCAGCGTACCCGGCGTGGTTGCCGCCGCCGCCGGGTGGGGCTTGGTTACCTGCCGCACCGCCAGCGGTTTGTGTGCCTCCCTGTCCGCCCGCGCCGGCTGGACCGGACGGGCCGTTTCCGCCGGGGCCGCCGACCGTGGCACCCCCCGGACACCGCCCGACGTGGGTGACGTTGCCGGGTACGCGCCAGCGGTGGAGTGGCCTGCGCCCCAGCCGCCGCCACCACCGGCCGCCACGGCGACACGGTTTGTCAGAGCCGACCCGTTCTTGCGGATATCGCTTGCGCCGCCACCGCCGAGCACAGGTCAGGCTGACCGGATGCCGCGCCGGGTGCGCCGCCGTTCCATCCGGTGCCGGTGCTGCTGGCCCCGCTGGCGAACGACGCGCCGTAAGCGTTTGCGACCGGCTGGCCGCAGTCGCCGGGCCAGAAGCCGAAGATGTCGCCGGCGGCGAACCCGGTGATGTCGCCCTCGACGGTACCGCCGCCCGCGCCGTTTCCCCCGTTATCGGGGCCGCCTGCGCCGCCGGCGAGTTTGACGTGCAGCGGTGTCGCAAGGTCGATGTTCGGCGGCACCGTCCAGGAGTAGTTGCTGCCCCGGTACGGGTACGTAGTGGTCGTCACGAGACACGCCCGGTGATCTTCGGGTCTGCGGGGAGCGGACCTCGACCTGCACCCGGTTACCCACCGCCAGCGACAGGCCGGACGCGTTCACCACTGGCACGGCGTGGCCGGATCGATCTTCGCGGGTACCTGCCACTGGGCGGCAAAGTTGCAGGGGAGCGTCTTGGTGATCATCAGACGCGGGCTTGGATACGAGGGGCCAGCGGGGTGAGTATATCCCCCACGACTGCGGTGTAAGTCGAGGACGGCAGCGCCGGAATCGGGTTTACGGGATCACCGTCGGTCGTCACCTGCAACGGCGAGGTTGACGTCACCACTGCATATCCGAACGTCGCCATCAGCCGTCAACCTGCGTCAGTTCCCACGTCACCGGGTCACCGTTGAGAGAGATCTGCCATGACGCTGCCTGGGTCTTCACGGACTCTCCCGGGATGTTGGCGTCGATGTAGGTGAGGACGTCAAAATGGCCGGCAATCGGGTAGGAGCGGTGGTGATCTCAAAGGTCGTGTTGGAGCGCTTGTCGGCTGCGACTTGGGCGTCGACCTGCGCCTTGAAGTCCGCAACCGTGGCGGCAGTAATCTGCAACTGGGTGGGCCAAATTAGCCCGTTGCGGGCCTGCTGCGACGAGGCGCCGTCGGTAAGATTGTCCACCACGTACACCCCGCCGTTGCCAACAGTCGGGGTGACGCTGTCGCCGATGTTCGCCCACACACCGATCCAGCGGTTCGGCGCATTCCAAAGGTCCCGCTTTACAGTCCGGGACACTCCGACTGTTGAGTTGTCCGAGTCGGCATCGAACGTGTGGCTGGACGCGACAGACGCAGGGTCGGCATACGGAGTGCACCGGTACAGGCCGTCGCCGTCGCACCAAAACCCCTCGGTAGGCCATCAGAGCAAGAAGGTCGTTCACGACGTCCAGCCACTGGGGCGTCGATGTCGGGGAGTCCGCCGCAACGTCCTGCGGCGTTGTGAACGCCATTGACGTAGAACCGCCGCTGGTGTCCTGCACGAGCGGCCACGCCATGTCCGTCGGCGTGACCGCGTCCGAACGGGTGGTGTCGATCAGAACTCCGGACAACCCGGCGTCGGAGAACACTTGAGCGAGCGCGGCCAGCACGTTCGTGCCCGCCGCCACCGAATAGGAGTAACCGACCTGGCGAACAAGCAGGTAAAGCCGATCTTGCCCCGTGACGGTGTAGGTGCTGGCCTGCGACAAGTCGTCCAGCATTACGGTCGCACCCACCCTGATCAGGTGCAGTCAGGCAGAACACGCCCAAGTTTGCCCGCGCCGACAACCCAGTGACGGTGTCGGTAAGGATCTGAAACACGCGAACCAACGCGATCCCCCACGCGAGCTCTGTCGCCACGGTGAGCGTGCACCCACGATGAATCACGGCGTTGCCCGTCCACTGCACCGACCCGGACGTATCCAGCACGTCGCTCAGATCCTCAGCGAAGGTGAGGTCGAAGTTCAGTAGCTCGCAACCGGCGTCGACCTCCATTGACGACGACGAGAGAAGCGCCTGCGCTTGCGTGTCGGTGAGGTCAGACCAGCTCAGCGGCGTCGTCATACCGCCTCACTCCGAGTCACTTCAACAAAGGACAAGCTGATGTCGCACTCGTCGTTCCACGCACTCGTCGTTCCA
>CATOGU010000091.1:0-88190 GCA_951799445.1 Pseudisothecium myosuroides | reverse complement strand
AACACTTTAGATATGTAGATGTTGACGCCAACCTTAGGAATAACAGGTTTTTTCTTACGTATTATGTTGTGAGAAACTGCCATCATGTATTAAATGACGTGAACAAGACACATATAGAACCCTAAACCTCACCTACCATTACTGGAAGAATGGCCGGATGAGTGCCTTTCGCCCCATGTCTCTGTTCAGTGAGCAACTAAATCCATCACGCCACCCACCCAGCCACCCTGTCTTTCAAAAAAAATTTAATAATAAAACCAAAAAAATTTGGCCAATCAACCCTAAGCCTCTTGAGCAAACCCTAAGGAGGACTGCAACTATGCGCCTAACGGCGCTCCGCTACAAGCCTAGACCCTACTCGCTCCACTCTGTAGGGTTTAGGTTTCATCTATTTTTCTAAATGAAGCATGGGGTCACCCAGCCATTCTTCCGACAATGGCCGGTGAGGTTGCCTCTGCTACATTCTATTCAATGCGAACTTTATCAGTGTTGGTCTGTCTGCTTGTACAGAACTTGTGTTGTAATCAATGTGACAATGTCTTGACATAGAGATTTCCATGTCTCGATCAAGTTACCGTGCCGTAGTGTAAGGACGATGTGAACGCCTTTGGATATAAGGTACCTCCCATAGCCGACCGAATAAAGAATTTCGACATGATCTGGAGTAGAGAAGGCAAAACAAATATTTTTCAAAGGTACATCAATAAAAATGACATGTATTGCAAAAAATTTGGTAGTTTTATCACTTGAATTGAAATTTAATGAATTTTGGGAGGCAAAAAGTGCGCTGGACCCATGGCCAATATATAGACTCTTCCAATTCCGATCATTCAATAACTTTTTACCTAATCATCATTTTCCATTTTTTTTTTCACAACTTGGGACATGTGTCATATATTTATTAGTTCCAACCTTGAAAATGAAAAAAAAACAAATTCTAAATGTGGTTGGAAATACGTGCACCTATAGGTCGGGAATGGGTCAATGGTCCAAAATGAGGGGGGGTACCTTAACTGATGTTTGTTCTACTGCTAGGAGATTGAAATCTTAGGAGTTAGTGTAGCATCAGACATTGGGAGCGCTAGGTGCATAATCATTGAGCATTGAACATGCATACCAACTTACTATGAGCTGCAGCCAATGCCGGCTCTTTATTGCTTTGTTGAGGTCATATTTCATTCCCCAAATTTGCAAAGGGTTTCCAATACAGGGAGCTCATGTTGGGTTTCCTATGGGGTAAACGGGCAAAATTCCCAGTGATTCATAATGTTTTGAAGGTAACACCGGGAATTTTCTCTCAGAGCAGAAAAATTGAGACTCACCAGGAAAGTACATTACAACGCTGAGAAAATATCATAGGGAACTTACAGGGAAATTTACAGCAAAGAGTCGATACTTCCCGCGCATATGTAAAAAATCGATTTAGCATTTGAACAAAGTGCAAGGTTACACGGGCAATAACTCATTGGGCATCGAAACAACTCTACAGCTCTAGAAAACATGAATTCTTGACCAGACTCAACAGAGAAAATATAAATTATCTTGTATTCACCAACTGAGATTATGATATTGAGTTCAGGATTTAGAGTTGTACCTGCACACCAACTTCAACAGTGAAAGCCAACCAAGTGGGTTTGTAGGAGAATAGTTGCAAGATTGCTCGCAAATCGAGACGAACCTGATCGACGTTCCTCCTCAGCTGCAACGACAGCATCAAGCTCTTCCACTTCCTGTTGCAAATCCTCAAGCTTTGGTAATATTTTCTTCAATACCTTGATGGCCTCATCGTGCCTTTCCTGCAAACACTGAAAGATCACCCCTCCTTGAAATTTGTGATCTTAGGAGCAGGAGAAATACTCTTCTACTAGATAAATAGTATCTAATATATTAAAGTAACCAATCAGGAGCTACGATCATTTAGGGAGTTCCCAGGATCCCTCCTTACAGACACGTCAAAAACTCTACAATTGAGTTGGAGATTGGTTGGAAAACATGATGAACCCTCGGATTATGTTGAGACCTATCCAAAGGGTTTGCTAGTACAGATTATTCATTATTGCAACTAGAAATCACAACCCATGCTATCTACCTTCGATAAGTGCAGGGCAATATAATCTTCACCATGGTAAAGGCATATTCGAGCTTTGTTGACCCCTACTGCATTTTGAAACACAACAGCCAGGCATTTCAGGACTGAAAATCAGTAACTCATTCAAAAGAATTTTTTGCAAAGCTAGTGTAAAAGTATATATTGTCACCTGACAAAATAGCTGTCAAGTACATTCAGGTAATAGGGACATTAAAATGCCTCACAACATTACAAGGACTCCAACTGCATGCAACATCCGTCGCCATGTTCTTTGTGCTTGCAAATATAGATATAAACTTAAGGCTTTGGGGCATGGTTTAACCACTAAAGGACCAATTGGTTGTAGTGTTAAATCGACCAAGTTAATTCATCATATTAGGTTAAATGAACACTTCAGATGTGGTCAAATTCTATATTAACAAAATCAGTAAAGAACATAGCACGTGCTGTGGTCAGTGAAGACAATAAAATTGGCCAAAGAAAGTCCCTACATTAATTACTCAAAACCGCTTTAAAAACGCCGGAGTTTAGAGTTTTAGGGCTCTAGGTATACCCTGCAGTATTCATTAGGGCAGGGTTTGGCCTTTAACTTGTACAAGACCAATTTGTTATGGGTATTGAAATGACCAAGTTCATCAATCATATTAAACCAAGACACAATTCACTTCTACTTGCGATTCACTAGAAAAGAACTTCCTTCACCCTATTCTAAAACTCTGCGAGATTCCTATTTCAATTCCGAGCTGCACGGCTCATAAGCAAACCGCCTATACCAGTCCAGATTCCTGTCCATGGAAGGGAATTCGATACGTGTAACACAACTTCACCCTAGCTTACAATCGGCATTGCGCAACTCGAGCACTTTTTAAATCCAAAATCTCTCTCCTACTTGACAATATTGGGTTGAGTCTTTTTGAAATTAATCTCTCATGCTAACATCTCTTTACGTCCCCTGTCATGCGTGGACTCTCACCACAACAAAAAAAGCACAACTCTACTACACGGAGGTATCTCCACAAACTGCACCACATGGATATAGACAATGAGTGGAACCACAAGCTACATTACTGCATCTTTTTGCAGGACTTCAGAGGCCGGATATACAGCTCTGAGATCGATACTACAATCGCAACGGCAGATTCGAAGATGAATAAATCAACTAACCCTTAGGGCTTGAAAACAACACCTTCAATTGTTGTTATCCACTAGGCAAGTGAGCGTGGGACGGTGCGTGGGACAGTTACAAGTAACTGATATACAATTGATTCACCAACTCTCACCTTGATCGATAAAAGGAACTATGTATATTCCATTCCTTACTGGACAGCAGCAAAAAACATAACGACTAAAAACTAACAAGGTCTTGACATGGAAAGTCCAGGTTTGACCCGTCTCTCACGTAAGTACCACGCACGACACACAGTACACAGTTGAGCTAGTACCACCTCTGCAACTGCATGATTACATTGCAACCGGATGTTTGTATAGATCTTTAGATGTTTTGTATTGATCCTCTAATGTTTTGCATTATTTTCTAATGACCATTTTTTTCTATTATTAATTTTAGACCCTTCTAAAGTCCAGAAGTAATTAAATGCGGCATAAGTTTGTTTTTCTTAGACTCTCAATTCAACTCTTCAATATAATTTTTTTATTTCAAAATTTGCAATACAAATATTGTAATCTACGAAGATTCAAAGTCTTATAATCTAGTCATGCAAGGTGTAAACCCCCCCGATTTCTTCACTTTAAACAAAAATATCTTACAATCTATGTAGTCAAAGTTTTTAAAATTCCTTCTACACATCTTCACACTACAATGGTCCAGTGTACAATCCTATAGTAAGATATGTAAAAAAAATTTTAGTGTTTTTTGCTCTTTGCAATAGAAATCGCAGTTTTGAGTAGTATTTGATGAAGAAAAGGCTTTGGAATTATAGGGGTTAAGTAACAATGAATTACTATACTATATATGAATATAAAATATATTTTCTAGTTTTCAAGGATTTGATTAATGTTTGGTCAGTTTCATGTTGCTTTCATTTCTATGTGAGTAGGGAGAAACTACATATTAGGAGTAGTTTTACCTTATTGTTGAACAAAAGTAAACAAAAAATTCAAGTCCAATGTCAAAAATTGTTTTATAGAATTTGAAAACTTCCTTCCTTTAAATTACCAATAAATAACAATTTCAATTATCCTCTTGCAACTATTGTACACTTTCATGTCAAATTCCAACCTTTTTTTTGGCTTTTATGTAAGGTTTGGTCAATTTAAGGTGCATGGGAGTCCACCCTTAATTTTAAGAGATGAAAAATCATCCTCTATTTTGTCCCTAGTAGGTGAATTCTATTACATATATCGTAAACTAGTAGTGTAGTACAACTGTTGTAACATTTGCAGCAACCTTTTGCATAAAAAAACATAGTATCTCTTTAGTTTGATAGAACTAAATTTTAAACTCAATTATAATACATAACTTTGTCTTTGGCATTTTATAACTTGTAGTAGTTAAGAGAATATATTAGCTATAGTTAGCATCAAATTTCAACTGCAACTTGTCTATTAGATTAAGTGCTATATATGTATGGCAAGAAGGAATTTATATGATGGCAAATGATGAGATACACTCAATTCTCTATCTATAATTTCATTTTAAAATTAGAATGGTATGAAAGTTTGGATAATTTTTTGAAGATCTACACTATAATAAACACCTATTTAATATTTTTTATAAATTAGTTTTCCCATTTTTCTTGAGAAAATCATGATAATTTCAAAAATTTCTCACCCTAATTCAAACTTAGAAATTCTTAAAGCTTAAAGAAGATTTGGGATTTCATATCTAAAAATTAATTAATTTAAAAAAATAAATAGTGGCAATTTATAGTTAATTTTTTTTGAGGTTTGACATGTTCAAACTAAGGCTCCATTTTTATTGGAAAATTAGTTAATTCCACTTTTAGAAGTACAGTTCTTTAGCCCACAAAATTATAAAAATATGTTGTTTAGAAACTTAATCCCTAAGAGAGACTAAAAAGACAAGAATGTGCATCTTGATTTTTTTAGGTAAAATGAATTTTGACTTCAGAAGAATCTAGAAATAAGATATTTATTATTGTAAGTTCAATTTTCTTCCAATACTTATGCTTGTATGAATTGATTTAGAACATTACAAAAAATCATGAAGCAATAAGTGACTAGCTAAACACATTGAGCTAATTACATTGCTAATGAATAGAAAAAAAAGCCTTTTTTACAAACTTTGATGTGGTTCATTACTCTTGTAGTGAGCTTTTCAAATTGAGCATCATGCTTCCAATGCCGACACCGACTCTCTTTGGGGTTATTAATCCCTAAATTTTTCAAGAGTCATATTGTAGATGATGAACAAAGTGCTTTTGGGCAATGTTTTGTCCAAATAGCTTCTCATTCATCCAAATCAGTATTTGAATCTTCAATAGATAACCTTCTTTTATGACCAATTTATTGGAATAATCATCCCATATGATCAATTTAAATGTAATTGAGGTTAATGATACATATATACAAAGATATAAACAAAACGTGCTTATACAATTTCCAAAATGAATTTAGATGTATAGAATTGATTGCCAAGTCAATTGGTGCTGATAAAAATTCTAAATGAGGTTATCTAAGCCATAAACCTTGTAAGGACGGTACAGACCAAAGTGGTTCCATGGATGATTTCACTATTAACTATGAAAAATAGAATGCATCCTTTGGACCAATAATTAAAGTATTATAGTAATTACCTTGGTCATAGGGGGCCTCATCCTTCTAGAGCTAATGTTTAGATTATAGAAGAAATAGGGCTTTTAATGTGCAAGTGAATTGGTTAACTTTGTAAGAGTGTTGTAGTTACTATGTGTCTAATGGATGATAGAGAATCCTTCCATCAGAAAAGTTGGGCCAGATTGTTTTGGTGCCATTTTGACACCAAAAGCCGCATACAGGTCATTTTAGTGTCATTTTATCCATATTAGGTTGGTACCGAGGTTGGCACCAAATTAACTTAATTGCATTTCAATGCACCATTGTGGCACCATGTTCACATGCCTTGAAGTTCCTGATGTCTAGGTAGGACAAAAGTGCAGATTTTCATCTATGGAATTTGGTGTGAAAAGGAAGGTCTTGTTCAATAGTTTGCTCCAATGAATGCTCCTGGATTTTTCTTAACTAAATAATTAATACGGTACTATAAAAGATGATTTCCATAGTGACCAACCTGTCCTTTTGGGCTTAACCTTTGAAAGACGCAGCCCTCCATGGCCAAGGTAGTCACCAAACTGCTCAAATTATCACTACAAGGAAAAGGCGTCCAAATTGACAAATTTGGAACAAGAAAATGTCCAAGATGACAAAGCGCACATTTTTCAGCATTATATCCGTCTGTCATTTCCCTGTGCTTGTCAATTTTCCGTCATATTGAAGATCCCATCTGACGGCCATACATACTCACTGTACTGAATCTACGGCTCAGGGAAAGCCCCGAAAACCCTAGTTGAACGACTCTTCCTTTCGCTTGGCTTCCACCGCTCCAACTCCCTGTATCCCTGTCGTTGTCGCGTCATTGGGGTCGTGTCGCTGAAGCTCTAAAATTTGCACAATTTCTTTTTTCACAGCGCTACTGGTAGCTCTCCGCTGCCTTGCAAAATCCGTAGCCATTGAATTGTCATGATCTATATGCATGGGGGAGATTGATCGATGGACTGAAGACGAAGACGATTGCACTCTTTTGCAGCGCCAGTGAGTGAATTGGGGCGGTGAAGAAGAAGGCCGTGTTTATATGGTTTGCTCTTGCACAGTGAGTCTATTGTTTTGTGGTTGTTTCATTTTGAAGAACCAGAACTTTGAATAGACCTTTCAGTTGTGGAAACTGTACTTTTCTGCATACTGTAACAAGCTTGGAGCTAAAGCTTTTGGGGAAATCTTTTTTAACTTTGAGAAGCGCCAGGTCAATGTAAATGTTGCAGTGGCTCATTGTTGCATAGATACAGCAGGTCGTGCTCGTTGGATCATAACTCTCACTTCTAGGGTTTCACATCAATCTTGAATTTCTTACTCTATTTGCTCTTGCCTCCCGTTTTTTTCTGGTCACAGTTTTAGTGTCCTTGTTTAGGTGTAAGAGTGAAAACCTGCGACATGGTATGCTCCCCAGCCATGTATGTGAGGGACGCCAGGAATTACTTGAAATCATTTATTTATATTAACTAGGAAGTGTGGATGCTTCCTAATGGAGCTGGGATAGTGCACTTCTGAGCGCCAGAATGATTACAACTTGTGTCTGGCTCAAGCCTGCGCCCAGCTCATCACTCTCTATTTGCTTCATTTCTGCTGATTTATTACTATACTGAAGCCAGGAGGCGGAAACACTTGACCCCTGGACCCTAGCCATGGCCTGCCGTTGGATTTATTACTTTGCCTCACAGATCATTGGAAAAACTTGCTTCCAAGTATGGAGATCTCATGTATCTTCGCTTAAGTACGATTCTCTGTTCCTGCACTTTCTTGAATTCTTCGAGTATGAACATTTCATCTTCCGTGTTAATGAATGAACCTTACGTTTGTTAGAATCATGGGAGATCACAACGTTCAGATCTGAGTGACATTGACACTGAGTTTGGATTTCCAAACTCAACATCTATGCATCTCAACATTTCTTTAGAATGACGATGTTCCAAAAATTTGGTGCGGTTCAGGCCGCTGGGCCTAATACCAAAATGTATACCTGTCCTAGTTTGTAGCCTAAAATTAGGCATTTGTGAAGATATATGTCACAATTTTGGTTTGGGAAATATCGCCAATTTCACAAAATTGACGTTACTTCGAACTATAAGCTTGACTATGCTAGTTGTAGTTCTCATAGCTATAGGTTGGCACTTGAATGCCGCAAGTTTGAGATTACGGAACATCCCATTCTGACAATTATGAGCACAACAGATTGTGTATGTACAGTTCATGACTGGATTGATTGCGTTTTGCTAAAAATCAGAATATGAAAAAAGGACAGAGGTTGACGTCGCCACGAGCTGTTGTGAGTTTGAATTTTTTTCTCGCACTTGTTGGCATTCAAACACTGGGAAGCAGAGCCGAGAGGTATAAACCCTAAGGATGTGTTTAAGCCTATTTTGAATCCGCTAACATTGAAGAAGAATAAGGGTGAGGGGGATGGACATGATCATGTTGTTCGAGTGAATGTGTTGTTTCGTAGATACTTTCTGGATTGGTTGGAGAGTACAGAGAGGAAGGACAGAATGCTTGAGATTATATGCATTGTGTATGACCATGGTTTTGTTGCTTCCTGCAGATTTGCAACTGGATGTTAGTGGTTCCTAATGTTAAACCACCCAGTTTGGGAGCGTGAGAGCCTCCGGATGTGTAGAGTTAGAAGGTGCTCTTCATCCTGCGGGGTCATACTACCGATGTGGTACACTTTTCTGTCCCTCTCTTACTATTGTTTCCTATGAAATCTTCAAAAGCGTGCCTGTAGATGGATTTTTACTATAGAGTTAATTATAATAAAATTCCTATAGTTTTGAGTTCGTTCGCAGGGAGGTATGGTTGCACTATAGGTAATTCCTAAGGGAAACTAAATAACCCCAAGTTGTGCACAATGGAAGGAAATCCATGGAATGTTCCTAACTTCATAAATTCAATAGATAGACTATTTTATTATAGTTAAAGCTAGGATTGAAAACTTATCAATTCCTTTGTAATCCTATAGCTTTATCTTTATTCTCCATTGCTCCATCACTTCTCACCAACCGCTCTAGTACCAGCTTCTATTGACTCCTCCAGCAATTCACTCAGGTACCATTGATTTGATTCACAGCTTCTTCCGGCTTTGTTGCAATTGTATTCTTCTCTTCATTTTTACTTTCCACCAATGTAACTTCCTCCATAATTTGGCATTTCATCTTTATATTATTTGATTGACAACAATATTTGCACTTCTTTCCCTTTAATTTCAACTGTTTGCTATCCATTGTAATATCCTTTATTCTCACAATTCTATTGATTCAGTTCACAGACTCACTCTAATCACTCCGTCTCTATAGATTAATCTCTCGGTTTCAATCATAAAACACTCAATAATATCATACTCATACACCATTGACACATCCCATTGGAATCAGTCCATTCACAATTGATACACACAATTAAATCCCAATTCAAACTTGCATTTACATTCAATCACAACAATAGAAATTTCTCACCCATTAAATCCACAGACTCCACACAATCACACATTCAATCATTCAAATCACCATAGCATAACACAAAAAATCTTATAATCTCCGCATTATATTTCACTTTGAAATTTACAATTGATCCTCACTGATTCACCACTGTATAACAACTATCGATCCAGCACTTCACAATCACAGACACTAACACACAAAAACTATAGATCGCTCACACACTCCACACACTGTCGGCCTCGCTACCGCAGGAGCTCTGGCTTCCCTCCAGACTGCCTTCCAAATGCGCTTGACAATTGATTTCACCCCAACCAGCCGACCAGTTGGTAACCGCTTCTATAGTCGCACCCCATTCATCCATTTTCTATACATCTATTGATGACATTTGATAGTAAAGTCTATTGGACTGGTAATATTGACAAATTAGCATCCTAAGTACTATAGACCAAGGAAAATTAGAGAAATTAGCAAATTTTTGCTACTATGCACACATCCTCTATAGATTCTATGACTACATAGCCCTCTTCCCAGATAGTTGCGTCCCCGCAACTACAAAATTAATCATCTTCAATGTCCACCGTCTATGTGACACCGACTTGAGGTTGTGGTTTTCTTTCTTTATCACCAATTTTTGACCGTTATAGATAGGATAGACCGGTCCAAACTCTACTAATAATACTTTATTTTTTCACATGTGTCAAAAATCATAATTTAGTGATTACCACAAAAACAAGGTGATATTCAAAACTCCAACATTTTCATCTTCTTTGCCAATTGATTATTAATCTTCTCAAAAATAGCCATATTAGAATTCTTTATGGTTTGGGTTCTTTTCATATATTTGATTTGTGTTTTAAGCCATCCTTTAAATTCCAATATTTTTGAATGAAAATAAAAGAACACATTTCAACTTAGCTACAATTGACAAGTACTCCAAATGTCACTGAAAACTAGGAAAATTAAATGAGATATAAAATTGTCTCTAAATCTTGAGTTTTTTTCCTTTTCTTTTCAATAGATAAAACATTTATCAATTAATAAAAATCAAATAAAACAAAGACTTTGTATTCCAGGATTCCAAACATATATAATTATTTTAACTTTTAAGATACAATGCTTCTCAAATAATGTTGTATAATCAAAGATTATAATAAAATTTTCAATCAAATTAGGAAGAAATGGAATCTTTTTATTGGTTTTCATTTCAGTGAATTTATCATTGTAATAATTTAGATAAAAATATAGAATTAAGCATTTACAACTTTCATTTTTACCAATTTCATATATTAAAAAACACTCATCAATGCTCCTAATATTTTTTAAAGATAGCACAATAGTACATTTTTCTTCATTAGAATGATATCCAAATTTTTTATTTAGAATGTCTTCTTTATTTGTATTTTCACAATTTACATTTATGTTCATTCCTTTGCATATTATTTTATTGGTTCCTTTGATCCTTCCATTCAACTTCATATATGTATATAAAATTTTATTCTTTTGAATGTTTTTAGATATATCAACCTTATTACTCCAATTAAGATGCAAATGATTCAAAATGTTTGATAAATAGCTACCATGAAAATTATAGAAGTAAAATATGCATCTATTCATCCAAATAGATAATATTTGTTGGCTAATTAATACAATAATAAGATTTGTATTTGAAATATTAGTTATATCAAAATATTGATTGCTTTTTTTTTTTCTTGCATGGTTCATTTGAAAGGACATTTTTGATTCTATTGAATTGATATTAAGTTGTTGTGATCTTTGTTTTTTAATGCAATAAGAATTTTGAAGGAAAACATATATATATAATATAATATAAAATTTCCATTTCATTTGTTGCAAATCATGATCTTCAAATTGAATTTTAAAGACTTTATTATTGGCTTTAGCAATGCTTTCTATTTGATTCAAAGTAAAAATTTCTTTTCTAGCAAGAGCTAATTCATTTAATAAGCAATTTATTATTTCTTTATCTTCTTTTAATATTTTGTCATTTCTTTCTTTATACCCATTGAATATTTTTATTTGCAACTCATTCTCATTTTTAATAATAATATTGCATGCATTGAGTTTTTTCCTTTCATTAGAAAGAATTTTAATTTCTTCCCTTGACATTTTAATTTGCATAAATGTTTCATTTATTTGTTCTTCCATAACTAACACGGCTTTGCTTAATTCTTCATATCTCTTATATGCATTCGAAAGTGCTAACCTCAATGATTCAACCTCTAATTTCAATATGTTCTTTTCATCAAAATATGTAATTTCAAGTCGATTCATTTTGGTCTTCAAATTTGCATTTTCATCAGCTATCATATTATTTTCTTTTATTGCCTTGGCCAATTCTTTTGAAAAAATATTCTTAAGAATTTTAATTTTTAACTTATAATTCTTTTTAACAAGTTCAACATCTTGACCAACATTTGAATTTTCTACCAATTGATCAACCAATTTTTTATTTTGCTCCATTAATTTTGATAATTCTTCACTTAAACTTGCAATTTTTCTTTTGAAACCAAAGCTTGTATAAACTATCCTAATATTTTCTTTTCTTGTTAATTCTGCATTTTCTGTTGCCATGTTTTTATCCTTCTCTTCCTCCAACATTTTGTTCTTCCAATTTTTGGTATTGTCATTTTCTTCTTGCAATTTAAATTTCAAATCGATAATAAATTTATCTCGGATCATAATTTGATCATATAAATCATCCCTTTCATTGTTCCATTTTCTAGAACAATCCCATATTTGCAACCAATTTTCATACAAATAATTTTCTCTTGATGTTCTTGGCCGGAAATTATCAAACTTTGGATCAATCATCTTATTAGCAATTGATTGCTATTTTTAAGGAATAAATGGCCATCTATAACTCATTTGTTTGCCATCTAATATACTTAATTCCCTTCACTAATGATACAACTAATTGAATTACCCATTGGCGTAATTTCCACTACCTCCCCGGCAGCGGCGCCATTATGTAGATGGATTTTTACTATAGAGTTAATTATAATAAAATTCCTATAGTTTTGAGTTCGTTCGCAGGGAGGTATGGTTGCACTATAGGTAATTCCTAAGGGAAACTAAATAACCCCAAGTTGTGCACAATGGAAGGAAATCCATGGAATGTTCCTAACTTCATAAATTCAATAGATAGACTATTTTATTATAGTTAAAGCTAGGATTGAAAACTTATCAATTCCTTTGTAATCCTATAGCTTTATCTTTATTCTCCATTGCTCCATCACTTCTCACCAACCGCTCTAGTACCAGCTTCTATTGACTCCTCCAGCAATTCACTCAGGTACCATTGATTTGATTCACAGCTTCTTCCGGCTTTGTTGCAATTGTATTCTTCTCTTCATTTTTACTTTCCACCAATGTAACTTCCTCCATAATTTGGCATTTCATCTTTATATTATTTGATTGACAACAATATTTGCACTTCTTTCCCTTTAATTTCAACTGTTTGCTATCCATTGTAATATCCTTTATTCTCACAATTCTATTGATTCAGTTCACAGACTCACTCTAATCACTCCGTCTCTATAGATTAATCTCTCGGTTTCAATCATAAAACACTCAATAATATCATACTCATACACCATTGACACATCCCATTGGAATCAGTCCATTCACAATTGATACACACAATTAAATCCCAATTCAAACTTGCATTTACATTCAATCACAACAATAGAAATTTCTCACCCATTAAATCCACAGACTCCACACAATCACACATTCAATCATTCAAATCACCATAGCATAACACAAAAAATCTTATAATCTCCGCATTATATTTCACTTTGAAATTTACAATTGATCCTCACTGATTCACCACTGTATAACAACTATCGATCCAGCACTTCACAATCACAGACACTAACACACAAAAACTATAGATCGCTCACACACTCCACACACTGTCGGCCTCGCTACCGCAGGAGCTCTGGCTTCCCTCCAGACTGCCTTCCAAATGCGCTTGACAATTGATTTCACCCCAACCAGCCGACCAGTTGGTAACCGCTTCTATAGTCGCACCCCATTCATCCATTTTCTATACATCTATTGATGACATTTGATAGTAAAGTCTATTGGACTGGTAATATTGACAAATTAGCATCCTAAGTACTATAGACCAAGGAAAATTAGAGAAATTAGCAAATTTTTGCTACTATGCACACATCCTCTATAGATTCTATGACTACAGTGCCTTCCAAATTCTCAACTTCTTTAAGGTTGCTGATACTACAGTTGATCATGTTTAGGTCCCTAGTATTGGGCTTGACCTCTTGGTCCTTGAGGTGTTGAAAAGCCTGTCCAAATTCATGATTTTTTTAGCAGTTTGGGTAGGTCATTTGGAGACTTTCTTTCTAGACCACACTATTTGCATAAAGCAAGCCTCCACTTTGGCAATTCTCTCTAGCCATGAAAGGCTTAACTTGAGATCCAATTGGTTCCTTTTTGGCCACGCAGTCCGATGATAAGTTGGTCATCATCTTGCCAACTAGCAACTGGTGCGTGCTGCAACGTGTGGAAGGGCCATGGGAAACGACCGTGAGTTTCTGAGCTAATTTCTGGGACTGAAAAGTGTATTCTATATTGTGCTGTACAGGTCAAGGAAAGTTTTGGTCTTGGTTTCAATGTTAGTATTGTCTTTTTTTTTCAACATTAATTAGAAAGCTATGTCTCTTATTCTTCTAGAAGTTACTCAGAGCAAATTTTAGATTCTACAGATTCAAGCAATAAACTTGAGATAAGTAGAAATCCTGCACCCTTACTAGTGCAAATATCATTAATGAAAATATCATTCTTTTATTGATTTTTACTTTGTGTTGTCCAATGTTGATTTTACACTAGTCCAAGTAATATGGAGTTTGAAGAGGTGGCTTACTTGGTTTGTAAGTGTCATGCTAATACTATTTGAGATAACAAGGTTTCCAGGATTGGACACTTTAACCCTCAAATGCGCGTATGGTGTCATAAATGCAATGCCTTATTTCAAGCTTGGTATCTCACTCCTAATGTTGGTTCAAATTTTAGGCTTGTTGCCTCAATTGTGCTGTCTGATGCGACCTTCAAGAGCTGGAACTGCTTGTGCATGTTGGGGTTCTTACGTGTGGATGTTTTCTTGTAGGTTGGGTCCACATTCTTCAAACGATTGGGATGGTCACCATGTGGCCATTTCGTTGCTACGACACACGATTTTCGGAACCCTAGTCATAGAGCTCTAGTGTTGGAGAGAGGAGAGTGGGTGGCCTCTTTTGATTTTGTGGGCCATAATGCACCAGCAGTGGCTGTCCCGTTCAATCATTCGATGTTTCAAAAGGTAAATTTTCATACGCTTGTCACTTCAATAACGAGATTACGGAATTGAGTTGAAATCTACAAATACATTTATTAATATTGTCTTTATTTTGAATCAAGATATGGTTCACTACTGAAGATATATTAGGAGAGCACTTTCAAAGATAATTCCTAACTAGTAAGCTCCGGACAGCATTGGGGATTGTTGTTTTGAATTTGATTGCGAGTGTCTGAGATTAGATTACAGTTGTCTAATTTTACTTTAGACCTATAATTAGATAAAGTAAAAAGATAAATGGGCATGCTGTGGAGATAAGTAAAGCTTAAGATAAGATGAGGCAAGAATTGAGATGAAACTAATTGTTAATCCTCTGCCTTCCAAGTTATTATCGCGCATTTAGTTTTTCTTCACCCTAACTATGTCTTGAGATGATTGAGAGTTTGATTAGAAGAATGTTACAATTTGGTTGACATTCAAGAATCGTGAAATCAGATAAAAAAAGCTTCTCCGGATGAAGGAGCTGGAAATGGAGTGGTCTTAGGAGCGGTAGGTAATGGCTCTTCTTCAAAAAATACAGACGCTGTGCCGTATAATGTCGTAGCTATCGGGAGCCAAGACTATTGCATATCTGTGTGGACAACGGGGAGCTTCCGTCCAGTTTTTATTGGGAAGCATTTCTTTCAGCAGAGTGTCGTTGACTTTTCCTAGTGCGTCCTCCATGTCATTGTAGCTAGCCACACTTCTTGAGTGCAAGATTCTTTGAATATATATAAGTCTTTGATTCTAATGCACAGCATACTAACAAAATTTTTTGATCATGACGACATTGTTTATTTTTCCAACAGGAGCCCAGATGGGTACATGCTGTTCTGCTGCTCTCTTGATGGATCTGTGGCGTCATTCCAATTTGAGGTCAAGAATTGGGTGAAAAATCCTCAAATGCAGACATAAAAGAGTTTAAGAAGAGCCGTTACGGTGATCTACGCTTGCAACAGGTTCTTGTTTATCCATTTGAATAAGCTTGTATCTATGTGGAACATATGAGTATGTCAAACTTTTCAATATTGATCCTTACCTGTACTCCAATCTGATACGCCATGGTCTATTTCAGGCAATGGTAGCTAAAATTGCAACAATTTGAATAGATTTTCCACCTGTTCTTCAACTTCAGCAATTGAAACGATTTGAATATGACTTTATGCAAGACACAATCGTGAAGGTATGGTAATACAAGGCAATTTTCTAATGATGGACTGTCAAAACGTTCTTCTGATCAATCTATATTTCAATATATTGAACCACCTAGGTATGGGCAGGTTTTAGTTATTCTTGTGTGCTCCAAATATATTCCTGTTGTGCAGATCAATGATCACTAGGAGTTCCTCTGCAACTATCTGACCTCAACACGGAGAATAGAAAGTACCTCTCTCCAGATGCGGATAAGAGTGTGTGAAATCTCCACACTTTGCATAGGTTTGGGACCTGGATTGTCACCTCTATGTAATATATGTGATGTATGAACTTTATTCTCCAGTTATTCCCTAATTATCTAAATTTCTTTTGTTTCATGAAGTCTTCTTCTTGTACTTGCATACTTTGAATGCAACTTGCATGCAAGGTTTGTACTAAGTTTGTAGTACATACCATAGTCCGCGAAGTTCTATACAAAAAAGGGACAATTTCCTAGCTTCTAGGAGGTGGCTCAGTTTTTTCAATTTTTACCCGGAAGTAGGCCTAAAGAGTGCAAATTTTATCGGTTCATATCCCCCATTTCTTAATGTACTTAGGCAATTAGCCGACATTTTTTATTTCAATTATCTACTTTCCTAAATGTCTAAAATGGGTCCGGTTTTTTGTTTTGGTGGGGGATTTTTATTCCCTCCCCATTGTTTTGGCTTTAGTTTCCTTGTCATTCATTCCCCATTTTTTTTTGTCTAAAATGTATCCTTGGCAGGAGTCGAACCTGACAAAGCCCCTACCACTTAGGGCCAAGGATGTAGCCTTCGGAAAATACAAGGATCCAAAAAGGGTCCAAGTATTTTTCGAAGGCTGGTTAATATTGGAAGTCACAAAATCTGCGTACCACTGCTGTTAGTATCAGCTGCCCCAAACGAATAAGATGGATCACTTGCACTCGGTCGATTAGGAGAATTCAAGTAAGAAGACGGATTAGCATACAAAAAACGATAGTTACTATCATTCTTCCAAAGTGGGACAGCATCACTGATAATGTAATCTATTGCTTCCTTTGGCCCACTTACTTACTGGTTAGTCTGGTTTAATCAAATTCTACTGAGAGTTTGACTGTCTGAGTCTCTGAGACCTTCAGCTGTCGAGCCAGTCAGCCAGCAAAGCAAAGTCGGTAACTGGGTATTTCGGTATTTGGGATTTTGATTAAGTGCATTGGGCAACGGTAATAGGTAACTTAGTAACTCATAGTAGTGAGTAGTGACAATACACACAATGACACAATACATGAATTATGAATATACTTTCAGAGTTTCAGTCTTCCAGGCTTCCAGTTGTGAGCTGTTCTAACTTCCAAGAATCCAAGGCATAGAGTGCAATGAAGTGGTACACTAGAATACAATACATAGTATTAAAAAAATTCCTAAAAAGTATATGCCCGGTCGGCTGCCTGCCGTGAAAAATGCCTTTCAATCGGTAATTTGCTGTGGATACTCCTAGGGTAGCTTGCCAAAATGCCATCATTTTTTTTTCAAGTCGGCTCATTTCCAAAAACCTTCATTTATCTTCCGGAACCCCTTCCTAAACATTTCTATCTCATTCGGAAATTCTCAAGATCAACCGGCTAGGTTGTAACTAACTGACGGCACTCCCCGTTCATTGGTACATACTTCGTTTTTGGCAGTGTACTTGTCCATAGTGGCGGAGTGTGTCGCAGTGTAAATTTTTGGTTTTTCTAAGTTACTTAAAATTTGGAACGGAAATCGTAGCCAGGGATCCGAATTTGAGTAAAGAAGTAACAGGAAACCGGAATTTAACTACGGAACGGAACTAGTGGACAATCCGGATTCGATCGGAATTTTGCTCAGATTAAAGTTGGAGCGGATCTGAGTTGGATTGGATTAGGTCTGGAACGGATTTGGTCATGATGACAGATCAAACTATAAATAGGTTGACCAGTCCAGTTGCCACTCTTTTTCAAACTTCGTTTGCTAGAAAGCGTTCTCTCTGCGTGTATTTAGCTCTTCTCCCCAACGCTTTGCTTTCTTGTTTTGTGAGTGTGATGGTGAACGCAGTAGTGTGTTAGAGGTGCGCAACACTTTAGTGTGTGTTACAGGTTTAGAGGTATTCCGGTTGAGAACGAAAGAGGGAAGTGAGGAAACGGGACGTGCGGCTAGGAGAGAGAAAGGTAGCCTCAGTGAGATTCCGGTTTAGCACAAGCGCGTGTCTATGCCTCAGCTTCGCAAGAGTAGAGCAGGACCGTCCAGTTCCTCCGCAGTAGAAGTTAAACTCCGGAAGGTGTGTCCGATCATTCCTTCAGGAGAGAAGGAAAAGGACAACCTCATGGAGGATCTCGCCATGATGGGTTGCGGGGGACTGATAGATAAACCCTGGGGGTTTAGAGAGGAACGGATGATTCGAGAGCTGTTGGGAAAACTCTCGAATCAGTTCGATAAGACCATCCGCGGAATTTCGGGCAGTTGGACGGAAGAGATGTGGAGGTCCGTATACGACTTCCGGTCAGGAGGTCGCGGGATGGCCACCTCGAAGGAAGGATACACTTGGAGGAAGTTCCGGAGCGACGTGGACTCGAAGGATGGGCATGCGGTCGCGGATTGTTTGGACGACCGGCATCACAACCTTTTGCAGTTCCTGGCTCCGATCATCCACCCGGAGAAGCCAACGAGGATAATGATAGCCATCGGGAACCTGATTTTCGGAGCCCTGAGTGGGGAACGGAAAGTGGATTAGGCCCGGATCTTTTCCGATCTGGTCAGCCGTCTGGTTTCAAAGATCGGAGGAAGTAGGCCGACACCACTGAGCCCCTACATCTTCCATCTTTACAAGCACAATCAGCTCCTCATGGACACGGAGGAGAAGGAATGGACTACTCAGGAGGTACTCCTGAAGTATGGGAAATCGGAATCGGAGGAAGAGCAGGAAGAAGGATCCGGTTCCGATGAAGAAGAAGAAGAGGAGGAGCAACACCGGCTGAAGAACAATTGGCAGAAGATGACACCTCCGCATCGGAGAAGAACCCCAATCCTTCCGGCTGAGACATCCGATCCTAGGAAGAGACCGGAATATGAAGGATCGGGTCCTTCCGGATCGGATCCGAAGGATCCATTCAAACAACTGATCGACATCCTCAACGATGTACGAGCAGATTGGGCGGTCAAGAAGTTGGTTCTGACCCAGATCAGTGAGCTGGTGGACGCACTAGCGAATAGCAACCTCGCGGCAGTGGTTGCAGAATACATCTCCAGCCCGGATGAGATCCGGAAGCAAGAAGCGGAGATACGACGACTTCAGGAGGAAGTCGATGCGTTGAAGACAGAACTTTTTTTCCTCAAGGAGGACATGACCACCACTCGTGAGATGGCGGAGGCTACCCGGAAAATAGCTGAGGATGTGAAGGCCACTTTTGGGAAAACCGGAGAGGCCGCCACCAAGGCAAAGCTGTTTGACGAGGGAGTACTCAAGGACAAGAAGATATCCGGAACCAGGTTGGTCCAGATCTTGACGAACTACTCCGAGAAGGTAGAATTGGTGATGGTGGAAGCACGAGAAGAAGCAAATCGGATGGAGGTGAGCAATCGAAAGCTGAACGGAGCGACGTTGTCAAGGTCATTCCATCTTTCCGATCTTTCGATGCCAGGGTCTTTTCCGAACGTGGACATTCAGACGGAAGGGAAGGATCGGACTCCCCAGTCAAAGAAGAGTGGGAGGAAACTTGCGAACGCCATCAACTTAGATTCGTCACCGCACTACTAGAAAAGGGGGCCCTAATCAACTGAAAATCAATGCACTTACATTGATTACAACAAAAAAAAATTGGGCTCTGTTCATTTGGCAGTCCTCCAAACATCAATCAACATGATTTGGTTGATTTGAACAAAAAGGAAATTTGCTCAGTTGATTCGGCAATCCTCTCAACATCATTTTCATTTTCCCACATATTGTAATAGTAAGATAGGGCCGGCCAAAAATAATTATTTAAAAGTATGCCAAAAAATAAATAAAATGAATAAGACAAAATGTCAAATTTAGCAAAAAATTAAATGATCAAAATTTTGTAAAAAATAAAAATGTCCAATATTAGCGAGAAAGTCCAAAATAAAGTCCAATGACCATCTAAAATCAAGATATTCTATATGGCAAGGTGATGGACTTATGGTATATAAATTGTTTTAATAAACTAAAAAATTGGAAATATTAAGAGAAATTTTGACATGTTGTATAAAAGGGATTTTACCTTTATGTACAATTTCACTTAGAATGGATTATATTTAGACTTATTATTATTTGAATGAAATTTTTATGGAAAAATAATTTTTTTGTGAAAAGTCAAAATGTCTCATTTCTTTTTATAGGAAGAATGTGCATCTTGACTAGAATCACATACTACAAGATTCATGAATATTGGATTTTTATTGATTGATATCTTATTGATTAAAATTTGACTTTTTAATTTTTCACTCCATAAATTGCAAATATGTTTTTGATATATATAGTTATTTGATGTTATTTTAAATTTTTATTTTATTTTTTTCAATCTATGGAATGAAAAATGAAAAAATGAAAATTTTGAGGTCAAGTTTTAATCAATAAGATTTCAATCCATAAAATTCAATCAATAAAAATTTAAAATTCATGGAACTTATTATATGTAATTCTAGTCAAGATGTATATTCTTCCTATAAAAAAAAATGAGACATTTTGACTTTTCACAAAAAAATTATTTTCACATAAAAATTTCATTCAAATAATAATAGGTCTAAGTATAGTCCACTGTAAGTGAAATTGTAGAATCCCTTTTGTACAACAATATGCCCAATTTTCACTTCACAATTCTAGTTTCTCAATTTATGAGAGCAATTTATATGGTGGCTCCAACTACTACTAGGAGTCACCGTTTTTCATTGACATTTAGTAAAAATGATAGTAGAGAGGTTGTTTTTACAATGAAATCCATTGTTCATCATGAATTATCAAAGAATATGGGATAATTTGAAGATGAGAGCTTGACCGGTCATTGTCAAAATGTAAGAATTGTGTGCAAAGTAGAATTTCAAACCTCATTTTGTCATAGTAGAATATCTTTTTTCAAATCTTTTTGAACTAAAAAAAGTTGTGAAATCAAGCCAAATTTCAATTCCAAAAAACCGTTTGATGTTTCAAGCCTCCAATCAAAAGTTATGGACAAATTTCAAAGTGGGTGTTTGAAATTGTCAAAAAAATGTCCTTTCTAACCCCTCTCTCAAATTTGTCCATAACTTTTAATTGGAGGCTTGAAATCTCAAACGGATTTTTGGAGATGAAATTTAGATTCATTTTCTACAATAACTTAGTTCAAAGTTTTTTGAAAAAAGTAATTCTACAATGCCTAAATGAGGTCTGAAATTCTACTTAAACCACAATTCCTACTTTTGACTTAAGTATAAACGGTTGAGCTCCTACTGTTCCTCACTCTTTACAAATCCCATATGGGTTGTCCTACCTCCTACCACCCCACTTGTATAAAGGCCTTGTCTTTCCCTCTCTTCAAACACCAAGGTAAGGTACATTCAAAGTTAAATTGGAATATATGTTAAATTATATGGAATGTAGTGGTGGATTTTGGCATTCAAAGTTGTATAGTAGTATATATTTATTTGGTTATTTTGAATATAATGTAGGATTCTTTAAAGTTAAATTTTAAATTTATGAATATAATTTGAAAACTTTAATTAATTATTTAATATCAATTTGTTGATTGTTGACATGGCAATCTAATCCATTTGGCTGTTCTAGTGACGTGGCAGTCTTGCCTGTGTGGCAAGTTCAGCCTATGTGGCAGCTTACGTGGCAAATTATTGAATAATAATAATAATTTTTTCACTGTGACCGAATCAAGATATAAAATCAACATAGAAGTGTTGATTATTGTCCGAATCAAAATGTCCTAATCCACTGTCGAAAATAACATATATTTTTTGATTTTTTTGTTGAATAGGACACTGAATTTTGTAGTAGTGCCGGATCTCCCAGAACGTGAAACCGGGGAGCGAAACCGGAATCTGACGGACGTCTTTGAACAACTGGGAACGGAAACGCCCAGGAGTCCCACACTGAACTAGGGACAGGATCAAAGTATGAATCTGACCTCGGATCAGGGTGTGGATCAAGGTCTAGATCAGAGCGTGGACCAAGGTGTGGACCAAGTTATGGACAAAGGAACGGATCAAGGAGTAGATCCGGTTGTGATAGGATAGTTAGGATTTTAGTTTTGTAAATATTTGTTAGGATGGACCGGACCGGATTTGATCCGGTCTGTTTGGTTAGGATCGGATGTTCTCCGGTTTGACCGGCTCGGCAGGGACCGAAAGTTCCGAGCGGACTTTCTAGGTCCCCTTTTTGTTGACTTTGAATTTTAAAATGTATATAAGTCAGTCTCTGCGAAGGAGACTGGGAGTCTTTTCTTCTGAGTTTTCTTGCATTTTCTATTAGTTTCTTGTTGTACGTCTCTCCCGCGCGTGGCAGGGCTGTTTGGTGAGGAGTTAGGAAGATGCATGCAGATTCTAGAGAGATTTCTCCCGTTGGTGTTGTTGTTTTGCTTTTATGTGCATGTGAGTAGGTATTCTTAGTGTTGGGAGTGGATTTCAGTTCCTCAGCACCTCTACAGTTCACGATTTCGGGCGAGAAAGCCATTGTTAGGCTAGGCGGATAGGGAAGGAGTCCTTAGTCGCGCTAGAACTCTTGGATAGGAAATCCGGTTGAGTGTCCGATCTCCTGTGAGGTCTCGCTGCCCTAGTTGGTAAACGGAAGAACTTTAGTTGATGTTGGAACGGACGGGTTCACTTGTAACCACCTAACTTCCCACAGAGGGAACTTGGCATCAAGGTTGTTGTAGTATGAGAGGATCGTACGGAGGTTCTTTGTGTGACCTGCAAACCGGATCGCTATGCGGGTGGCTGTGAGAGATCAAACCGGATCCGAGCTAGTGTAGGAAGTAGCAGAATAGAGAAGTGGGTCTTCAGCCACTATAAGTCACGGAAGGAGTGGCGGGCCTTCCACTTTCAAAAGCAAGCGGCAAACCCTCTGATGGTAAAACAGAGGCAAAACTAAACCAGAGTGGAGTGAGAGTACGTGTGAGCGGACCGGAACGGATCGGTCCAAAGGAATGCCAGGATCGGAAGTTAGAGGATCCTAGGTTGTGGTAGTTTTACAGGACCGGAAAAGTGGAATTTGGGTACTGACTGAGCTTAGGTTGGAAATAGAGCTAGACACTTCACAGAATCTCATGGGTTCGATCTTTAGAGTCATTTTGTTATGCTTTAGAGTGGTTTTGGAGAGTATAACAGGGAATTTACTTACTCTGTGCTGTGACAGAGTGCATGGTGGTCATTACTACGCGTTTATCAGGCCCACGCTCTCTGATCAGTGGTGACTATTCAGTGTCCAATTTGCTGCTCTTACTTGTGCAATTCAAATATTTTGGTATCATGAGTGTTCATTGATAGTCGATTGCAAGTATATATGGATGTGAGCTCCCAATTTGTCACTTGGGACTCGTAGAAATATTTTTTTGGAAATTTGCAATTTTAAGTTGATAAAAGTATACAAAAACTCATAAAAAGAGTGTAGAACCGAAATAGGGTTGTGTCATATCCATTATAGTATTTGGTCTAGATTTGTGTTTTTTACTTAGAATCCCCCAAACCTTGCCTAAAAATAGTATAGAAATAACAAAAAAGTTAGATTTAGAGGATTCGAGTTACACAGCCCCAAAAGGGCTAAATCCCACCATGAATGTGGCGATTCATGGCTAGGTCGGTTCGAGGGATCCACAGCGAGGCCACTAGATCGGGTCCTAGAGTTAGATTTAGAATTCCCCATTAGATCGACGAATTCCCCAAATCCCGATTGTTAGCATGCAGGAGCCACTCACGCAAGACCGGGCCCGTGGAGGAATCTACAGCCCAAGGATGGTGTTCTAGGGTGAATCCTATGCCAGGAGTCCAACGGCGAAATCGGTTCGCCAAGATTCCTCCACCTGCAGAAGATTCCCGCACCGTCGCTAATTCAAGGAGATGACCAGTTTTAATCTTCATTGACCAATCGTGCCAGGTACGGAAACACACCCGCACGTCTTTCATGCGACTCCCTGAGAGGTCACTTGAAAAATCCCGGCATCTTCCGACTTGCAGAAGAACCTTTTCCGGGTGGTCAACCCTCCTAACCTCCAACGGGAATTTCATGGAAATTACCTAGGTTACAATAAAATCTCACTAAAAATTAGACTAGCTTGTTTTATGTTAATAATGCGCTCCGTGAAGTTTTGCGACATTCCGATAGCGGCAAGTACCCGAACCGGCGAGATTCCTCGGGAATTAACCATGTGGCGGGGTCCCCGCCACGTTGACCGGCATTCCGGGCCCATACGATGGCGAAACGAAGTCAACCAAAAGTCCTTACCGACTCTCTCGCACCTACCGGAGACCCTAGGCTATTCACATTTCTCAAAATAGGAGACCCCCAAGATCTAAGATTTTACCACAATTTGGTTTTTAAACTAAATTAGCCTACGATGGGTTTTTGGCCTCGGTACGGGGGGCAAGGGGATCGAGGACTAAACACGGCAATCTGGATCCAACGGCGCAATCCGTTTGGCAATTGGAGCTAATCTCCAAAAGTCGAAATTTGGAGTTAACTTTGGGAAGTAAAAAGTAGAGTAGGAAATAGAAGTCAAAACCCTAGAGTTAAAAGTTGGAATTAAATTTAGGAGGGTAACATTTAAAGTTAATCGAGGATTAAAACGATAGGATTAAATTTGGAAGTAGAAGTCAATAGTCAAAAGTCAAAAGTTTAGATTAAATTTAAAGGTTAAATTTTAGAGTCAATTGGGGAGTAAAAGGTTAGAGTCAAAAGCTAAAAGTAGAAGTTAGAACTTAGAGGTAGCAGTTAAATTTTAGAGTTAGTTGGAAGTAGAAAAATCTAGAGTCAAAGTGAAAACGTAGAGTTAAACCCTCGGGGGGGGCACCTAGTATTTTACTACAAACCACGTGCGAACAAGTGGTTTCTAATGAACTATAATTTCAACTTAAAATTTTGAGGGTTGCTTAATAATGACTATAGGTTTCTATTGCCAAAATTTCAAACTAAAATAATAGTTGAAATGATTTGTACAAGAGGTTGAAAATGACCTAAAACGGCATGTTTTTCAACTCAAATATTTATAGAGATCACATTTAGATGACCATTGCATCAATACTCAACTCAAAATGAACTTTCAATAGAGAGCTATTTTTAGGAATTTTTTGTTCATTTTTTAGACAATTTTTTAGGATATAATATAGGGGTGTGAAAGTTATTTTTCAGTTGTACAGTGTATCTAATTACTTCAAAAATTTGTAACTAATTATCATTAACAAATAAAAATATCAATAATTCAAAACATAAACTTTTGAAGTAGGAAAATCTAGTCATATTTTTTTTATTCTATTTTATTTAAATTTTAGGATATAATATAGGGGGTCCAAAGTTTTGTTTGCACGTGTTTTCTAATAGACACTCTAAGTGACCCCCCCGAGGTTAAACCTGGAGGTTAAGATTGGGAATTAATTTTAGAAGTAAAAATTTAGAGTTAAAAGTCAAAAACCTAGAGTTAAATTAGGAGTAAAAATCTACAGTAAAAAGTGAAAAGTTAGAGTTAACTTTAGAGGGTAAATCTTAGAGTAGTTTAGAAATAAGAACATAGAATTAAAAGTGAAACTTAGAATTACCCTAGAAGGTTAAAACTTGGAAGTTAGGAGTTGAAGTTGATTTAGAAGTAAAAACCTAGAGTCAAAAGTCAAAACCTAGAATAGAAGTCGGGAGTTAATACCTAGAACCCAGCTGAAAAAGTAAAATCTAGAGTTACCTTAAGAAGTTGGAACTTTAGGGGTAACTTTTAAAAGTAGAACTTCTAGGTGGAGTTTTAGAAACTCAAGATAGTCTTAAGGGTTCATGGAAGGAACATAGGGGTTCCCCTTTTTTTTTACGTAGTTAGGGACGTTAGAAATGATGCCAACTACCCAATCTACCCTCGACATAGGATAGATAGTTAGGGAGTCAAGATTTCACCATCACTCTGAACATCGCAGTTAACTTGTGAGTTACTACATGCATTACTAATTATTCGCTGCCATCCACAACCCTTAGGAAACGTTAGCAAAAAAGATCCATTGCTTGGAAAGCACAGTGGACTGCGCTCACAACACCCCCATATATTAAAAAAGTGAATAAAGGCATAGAACCTGGCCGGTATTCGCTCTATTACCAAGGGTGGGTAATCTAGCGCCCACAATGGACCATAGTTTTGATATTTACATCCTTCAATTTTCTGTCTAACCAATATAGATTAGTAGTAATGTCTTTTATTCTTGTCTTATGTTATTGCTTATTAACATACATGATTGGATAGGTTCTAGTTTGATAATGAGCAAGTGACAAAGAAGGGATGACATTATTACGTTCCCAAGTATCTTATGTACTGCTGCTTCTTGTCGGCAAGTTCTGAAGACTGTGGCAAGTCCACAGTGAAGCATGACTTTTTTCCACTCCATCTAAACAGCAGCTTGTGCCCAAAAAAGTGCTGTGGGGTAGGTCTATTTTCGTTGTTATCTCTTCTTTATGGCTATAGGCTCTTCTCCAACGGGAGAATATGAACATGAAGTATTTCATTTCATTTTGTTAGAATTTCAAATCGTCTGTTTATTTTGATCATGTTTAGACTTGATTTCTGTCAATGATTTTTGATTTGGTGTGTTATAATGGGCAGATATGGACTGACAAGATTGCTGATTGAGACTGAAGGTACTCTAGGGTCTATCAAAGAGGTCATTCTTTGTCTCCAAAGAATTCCTCAAGCTACTGTTGTAAGCTACTGTCATACTACTTGTAAAGTTTTGATTTGCGTACAGATTTATCCTTCCTTCAGTTTTGTTCTTCCTTCCAATTTTAATTTGGCGCTATGAAAATGTATCTGGAAAATTATTGTAGGTTTTCTCAACCGTGGTTTTAGTTCCTAAGTGCTGAGGCTTTTCATTAGCTCATTTTCAAGTGATGTTTTTAATCATTCTGTGACAAACTGTGAAGTGATGCAACAATTTCATTGTATCCGAACATTTGATGAATATGCAATTATTTTGACTCTATGTTGGTAAATGTTGGTGCTCATGCAGGTAAATACTGAGATTGAAGCTGTAGAGTGCGATGCTTGCTTTTCGGTGGAGTTTTGAGTACGTGTGGTCAATTTTCACTTAACTTGCAAGTCATGCGGATTATTACTACCTGCGTATGCAAAGAGCAAGGAATTCTAGAAGTTTACATTGAAGAAGAAAGAGAAGAAATTCAGAACAATAACATCGACTAGAGCAATAACCTCTGTTCTATTCAGGTTCTGTGACTACTAGTGGATCATGAAGAAAACATACAGGATGATTCTACCCTCTTTCTCTAAGCACAGTGGTAGGTTTAGGACTTCAATAGGATCTCCTTGCTTTCTCCACATGGATACGTAGATGCATTTGTAATCTACGTAGTGAATAGCATACTCTATACTAGTCTGCTTAACTGGCAACTACAAGAGAGATTAGTCTATCTCGGGCTGGTGAATGGTTGCTTCTTGTAGACAAGAGTTTTTTGTTCAAGAAAGGCACTTCTTGCAATCTGGACAATGTGGCGGGTGATGTAGGCGTGAAAGAATTATATAACCTATACTCGTTTCATAAGAATCTTGTTGCATGTGCTGGTTTATGCTTTCTTTATGCACTTTCTTTATGCACTTTGCACAGGTACCATTACCAACAGTGCAGCCCTTCTGCACGCAGAAGGTGTCCAGATCAAAAGTTGACAGGGTTTTTTTTGGTCAGAAATGACATTGAAAATTGACAGAACTTTGTCAAAGGACATTGACAATTGACAAAATTTTGTCAACTAAGTGTCCAAATCAAGGTGTCCTAATTGACGGCACAGTTGACAAAATTTTGTCAATTTTTAGTCAATTAGGACAAAAATCCTCTTGTAGTGTATCAAACCAATAGGCTGCCTTCTTTGTTTTCAATCTACAATGAACATTGAAGTCATCCATTGGACACTTTTGGTCTTCATTATCCTTCAAAGGTTAACTTATAGAAAATAGTAAAATTAGATTGTTCCATATTAATTTCTTGACATTTGACACTATATAATTATTTTGTGTTATTGTATAAGAATGAACTACTTTTGAATTAGGTATTGTTGTAATTGGGACTCATTAACCTCCATGTCTACAAATAAAAATATTTGTAGAAGTATTTGTTAACTTTGATGGCTTATAAAGTTACTTTCTCAGGGTAAGGCAACTTAATTGTTAAGGCAACCTAATTCTACTATTTTGTCTATTTTGTGTTAGAATTTGCTTTAGAAAGGTTGGTATAGTAGAACTTCTCTTACTGCATACTCTCTTAATGCATACTCTCTTAGTGCATAATATGCAATAAGAGAGGTTTGTGGGTGGGGGCTAATTTGAAATACATTTTCATAAAGGTACAATAAATCTAAGCCTTAACCCCTAAAGTCCCAAGGTCATTTTTTTTGTCAAAAAACACTCAAAACTGCCATTTCTGCTGCATTCATCCATAAAAGCAAAAAAAACATTTTTTTAAGAATTTAACCATAGGATCTTATACTTCACTTGTCTGAGATCATGTGGTAAAAATTTCATCAAATTTGACCGTACAGATTGGAAGATATTAGCATTCAAAGTTGGGCAAAAAGTTTTTTTTCAAGATTGCCGGAAAAACAAGATTGTCCATAGCTTTCTCATCACTAGTCCAAATAGAATGAATCAAAGTCTTACATGTAGACAAACATATAATATTTTAGGAAAAAAATTTAAAAAAAATTATTTTGACTTTTTGTGATTTTTTTTGGGCTGCCCGCCGACCTCCATATTTGGCTTTTTGTGCAATAACTTTTACTTCCAAGCACTCATTGAAATAAAAATTATATCCCCAAGAAGCTTATGTGTTTTCCTAGCTTTACAAGAAGTTTTAGAAAATTATGATGAATATTGAAACTGTGCGAGCCTACCCAAACTTGCATTTTGGCCCTCGTAGGGCTAATGGGACTTTAGGGGTTAAGTTTAGGGAGCTGACTTTGACCTAGTCCCATGCCTACAGTATTATAGAGCTACTGTAGTATTCTCTAGTACCTTCTCATCCCAGGTGTCTTCATCTCCACCTTGCTTGCCTGGATGGGCAGTTAATTTCTTCATGTGCTCCTTGTTATTTTTGTTGTCAATCTTTCTCGTAGGTGGATCCAATTTCAACTGAGTTGTCCTACAATATTGCTCCAACTCGCAAAAAAATATAATTTTCTAACAGACTTAAACAAATGTAACCTCTCCAAATGCATAAACTTCTCTTAGTGCATAACTTAGTTCCGGCACTATGCACTAAGAGAGGTTCTACAGTAATGTATTGAGCACAAAGCCCAAAAAAATGCCATACTTGTGTTCCCTGCATCCTCAACGCCTGTCCATCAACATTCAATCGGTCGTACTTCATCCACTTTCATCCACAGTGCTTCAATTCCCGCCATGTACTGCACTTGCATATGAATCCAATTCACGAAAGATCTGGCGTTCCTCTCATTGACGGAGGTCAACTGATGAAGCCTTCGTATATCCTTCAACGACAAATTACTCCGGATTGGATGCGTGCGAGATCCGTCAATAGCGTTTTCGCAACTGCAGCTTCAATTGCAGGGAGGAGTGCAACACGGGAATGTCGAGAAGGAGCTCCGTGTTTAAGCTTAAATTAGGGCTCGCTCTTTTTTTTCTTCCAATTTGGGAGTAATCCGTCTTAGCTTTCGGGGGTTCCGATTTGTATTTCGCGGGAGATTGAGCTACAGCAACACTACTGGCGTGTTGACCAGATGGAGTATTAATCCCATCTCACAGCACAGTACAGAACGCCTGCGGCACTCAATGCTTGGAGGATCTTTTGCAAGGTAAACGCAGCTTGCTTGAGTTTGAACTGTTTTTTTTCTTCCGGTTTGGCATACCTCATGCTCGTATGATGACAGTGGATGACTATTGATTTGGGTTTATTCTTGTGGGTGGTAATGTAGAGGCGGAGTGGAGCATTCTAAGCATGGATAAGTTTGTGATCCGTGGGATTGGTCCTTCATTTCCATCCGTCAAGGAAAGATTACCCTCGAGGTAACGATTCGTATCAGAAACCTAGTTCTCCACGATCTCATGCTCTTTGGCTGTCTTTGCTAAGCAATTGTAGATCCTTGCGAAGTTCGTTAATTATCGTTGGGGGTAGTGGAGTTTGCAACTTGAATGTCAGACCCGTAGCTCGAAGTTTTGTTTCTCTCGATCAATTAGCGGAAGGACCTCTACGAGAACAACTGTTCCCAAGAATTGACTACATGTAGTTTACTAGTGTTTGTGGGTATGCTCCGGAGCTTGGCTATGTTGAGCAGTCTGAGAACGTTGTTGAATGTATGTTTTGCAAATTGTGACGACGTCTGATCTGGTTGCTAAGATTCTTGGGAATGTTTGCGGGCGAAAATGGCAGGCAGGTGCTTATCAATTGGATGGGAAATTATCAGCTGCTTACAAACATTCCCTCCTGAATGACCTGCTGCTGTCGTATGATGAGGCAGGTGCATTTGCTGGGTAGATAGGGATGAGACAATTTGTATCTTAGAAAAGAGGGTGATGGCTTCAGTAGAATGCATCATGCCTTAGTGCTTCCTGAGTTCACTAGATTTCTCCAGACTGATTTGTGGACACTTGTGCTAGGTTGATGAGAATGAGTTATCCTGGTTAACATTGTGCTCTCGTCGGGTGAGTCTGTAAGGTGTGGAGGAGTGCTCTATTTGCATTCTGTTTTTTGCAATGTACAACGAACTAACCGTATTTTTATTTGTGATTATAGATTGAAAGCTTCCCTCAATCAAATCTGACCCATCATCTCCACTCCACTTTGATGTAAGTTGATGTACATCCTTTAGTGCACCCAATCTCCTTTGAATTATCAACTTGTGCATGATCGCCAAAATGGTTGTCTACTTGCTTATGTTGTAGAAATTCTGAGGAAGACGACATTAAGCTGCCTGGTCATCCACAAAATGGAAATCGTTTGATCTTGATTGCAGTGTTTCAAATAGCGTTTGTTACCTCCTTCTCCTAAGTGTCCTGATAATGGTTGTAACTGGCAGGCCAACCGTGACATGCGTTGAGTTTGATTCCCAAGTAAGCAGCCCGGGCATCTTTGCGTGACTTGTCAGTTCAGGAAGATATGCACATTTTTGCATTCATCTATGTTGACTTGTTCTTCCTGTCATTTGGTATTTCATCGTGCATCTTTGTGGCTTATCTCTCCTCGTACAATTTTTTTGGTTTCCAACAGGATCCTGCATCGATGCCCTCTGTAGTGTTAGTAAAACGTATCAGGATTAGTTTTGCTGCACGCACAATTCTCTATGAATATTGTGAAAACATATTGGATTTGCAACATTAACACCGTCACGGCTCTTTGGTGTCTTTCAGCATTTGAATGCATCTGTTATTATGCTGCAGGGTATATATGTAGCTTCTGTTACTAGCAGTGGATGCCTTTCCATATACGATTTAGAAAACTTGTACTGCACTTCTGGAGGTATTTTTTGTAGTTGTCCTTGAAGTCTGTTCGGCATATTCAAAATTTCACCTTATATCTTATCTACAGTATAAAGTATATTTTGGCATTTTCTTGGCATTTTTTTTCTCCGAAGTTGCTAATCTTAAGTACACAGGTTGTGAGGCAGAAAGAGTGACACCCACTGTTCATTTTAATACGCAACACAGGCTCGAGGCTGTGTGATGGAATCCTACCAATCAAGAAGAGGTATTTGAATTTCTGTCTTTTTTGAAGGAGGCTTTATAGTCAAGGTATATCATTACAAGGGTCGAGTAAATATTCGTAATAATTTTAACGAAATTCTTCAGAGACAAGATTTTTTTCTGTAATCCTTGTATGTCCAGTATGTCCAGCAGCTAGCAATGCAAAGTGATATTTCAATAAGGTAGCCTGCATGCAAGAGTGTCGTGATTTTGGAAAAATTTCTCAGAGTTTCATAAAATATGAATCCAGGTGGCATGTGTGGCTTCAGGAAGCAGCAAAGTTTATTTTTATGATATTGCAAGCTTCTCCCAAGTTCCACGGCAAGTAAGTCTCGCATATCGTTGCCGATGGAAGTATTTTTGCGAAGGAAACAATATAATTCTCATGTTGTAGCTGTGGAGTGTATATTTTCCCTGTTCTTCATTTACTCAATATTGAATTTAGCACGCACTTTGCCAGGGATGACGTTCAGGATTTTTCTCTCATAAGCTCTCACATGTGAGGGTTCCTGCATATGGAAGGCGTCATATATGAAGTTCTGGTTGCATGACATAACGGGATGCTTGCTTAAGTAATAAAAAGGAGTTATATTACTCGCGAACTCCTTCTCTCTGAATGGTTGACCTGTTTTTGTTATTCGCATAATTTGAACTGTATTGAATCCTCAGACCCTGCAATTCCCACCAAAGACTCAAAGAGGACATGCTGCTAGTCTTTTCGATCTCTCTTATTGTGCAAATGACAAAGCAAGGTATGTTTCTCAGATATGGACTTCGAAATTGTTGTGAATATATTTAGCTGCTAGTTTTGTTAACATCATGAAATTTCTTCCGTTGGCAATGCAACTGAACCCTTGTCGAATTTATCTTGAAGTCGTACTAGACTCAAACCTATATCTCACTGAATGCTGTCGTTCTTCAGGATGATTGCTTGTGGGAATGATGACAGAGTGCATGTTTGGGATAGAAGGATTGGGAAATTTCCTACTATGTCCCTTCTTGCATCCACTGGTGGAGGTGATCTCAATACTCTTCAGCTCTCAAGAGACGAACATGTAACTAAATACTTCTACCTCACCATAGAATAATGTGTAGATCTTTGCCAATAATTTTTACTTGTGATGGATCTTCTCTTTCATTGATTCTCTTGTAACTAATACTTCAGGAAAATTAATCAGGAATACCTCGATGACTTTCCTAACAGTTGGAGGTAGCAAGTCTTGATGGCTACAGGCTGAATATAGATTTATCTGAATTAATAGACGTTTACTCTGGTGAATTTGACATGATTACTTTCTGTAACGATATGGTTTACTCTTGACATGGGCCAATTTTGGGTATATGCTCTCGAAAGCAGATCACTCTGAAAAAGTTTGTTTTAATGTTTTTGTCGTTTTTGGAGTGCAGCTTGTTCTCGCGGGAAGTGAAGGGGGCCTTATCACTCTTTGGGATCTCCGAGGAGGAAGAAATTCTGCTGCTTTTGTCACAGCAGGAGAGGTATTGTATCTGATGCTTCAAGTCCTCACCTGCAAACGAGTGCTGTACTTATAGTAGAAGTAATTTCAACCTATGAATCTATGACTCAAGATATGAAAGCAACCTATGAATCAAGATGCAGACTAACTTATTTGCGAAGTCTGGATTTGGCTCATCAGATGATTATATAGAAACAGCTTCTGAAATAGAATAAGTTCTAATTGGAACTCTGATTTTATGAAGACTTTCTGACATGTAGTCCTGACAGGCTATGCGAGCCTTAGGTTTTATATTACGCGCAACACCATGTCGTCCCTTATGAAATTTGATTGAGCTAGTGTTTTTTGAAGTATAGGGTTATCATCCTCCGCTAAGATCAACCCAAGTAGCCAAACTTCTTTTAGGCATTCCTGGCTTAAAGGTGAGATTTCTTTATCGTAACTATTCAGCCTTTGGGTGTACTTTAGTCACAGCACTTATGCCGGGTTGATTTCCAGCAATGTTTGCTTTTATTAAACTATCTCATTGTACGTGTTGCCTCATGTCTTAGAATTAAGAGGCAGATTAATCAATGACATCCATTTGCTTTTTGCTGCAGGCCCAAGCTAATATTGAAAATAGCTCCGTACACTCTATTTCTTTGAATCCTTCTTGTGGACACCACCTAGGATTTCATCTTAATAGTGCATGGTAAATGCGTACATTTCTATGTTAAACTTTCTGACCTTCCTCATGATCAACTTTCCTTTCCTTGAGGTGTGGACCAATTTTTGCCAGTAAATTTTAATAGCGATGGCGCTGGACGATTTGCAGTTGGCCTTGCTGTCATCCCCTGCCGTGGTAAACTACTTGTATCAATGCCGTCTTCTACATTTTACTACTTCCATGGCCGTGAAGGTCTCCTGCTCTAGCTTTGCAAGTTTTCACATTTAAAAGGAGACACAGTCTAATGAGGCATTCAACAAAGTCAAATGTAAGGACCAGATTCAGGAAAAGATGGCATGCGTACCAAGTTTCTTTATCTTTGTGATACAAATCTGCAAATACACCACCAAGGTTTCTAAAATTAGTAACGACCTTTGACAAATTATTTGCAGGAGAATTTTCACTAAGTGAGCTGTGGACGATTTTGGGTAATTGTCAAGAACCATAAGTACTGGAACTTGTCAAATACATCTCACAAATCGATGCCCATGACATGTTAAGGCTCATACATATAGTATAAGTGCACTGTTCCCTCATTACACAAGGTAGTGCTAAAACTGCTTTCCCAAACTGAATTCTAAATCACAACATTCATCAGCAATCCCAATCTTTAACCAACATAATATCCAAGAAATTGGACACAATTGGAGTATTTAGTAATCCAGCAGACTAGAGGTCTTACTTAATCGCCATTGTGTGACAGCTTCATCGCATCCTCTATCAGTCGATCGATCAAAAATTTGTTTGGTCTCCGACCATCAACGGAGTCCAATTCTTGTCCTTCATTACTTCTCGCAAAATCTAAAATCCCAAGCGATGTGAGTTAGTAAAGTGATACACCACTTGGCACTTGATGCCAACGCCTGAAAGATTTTCTTTTTGCAAAAGTGACAGAAAGACTTGGCTAAAGAACAAGATGACCTAAAAATTCAAGGGAAAGCAACCGTTTTTCTTGGCAGAAGAGTATTCGCAATTTGCTTCCGAAGTCGACAAAAATGTAACAGAAGATCGATTCTACCATTAAAAATTCGAACTCTATCATCTCGCATCCCCTGATGCCCCAATGCCCCCAAAAAAATGTAACCCTAAATCTTGAAACCCGCCAAGCGTGATTCTCTGAGATGATGCAGGTTTAAGTCTCTAGGAGTAGCTCTAGGAGTGAATTTCTAAGCAATGCAAAATGAAATTTGAACAGGCGCAAATATGTCACACGAGTCTCTATTCTCGTGAAAGTGTCGATACAATTGCAAGAGCAATCGTTTTTGCAATCTAGCAACATCGTGGGGAGGCTTTAAAATTCCATGTGAGGCTAGCAGGAGCTAGTTCCTGAACTGCTGTGCACTGATTGTTAGTATTTCAATCCTAAGCCTCACAATTCCGAACCCCAATTCCAGACTCCCAGTCACATGCACAGTTCCGAGATTCATAAGCACATACCAAATGCCCTAAAATGTTCAAGCCGAGATAACACCCCCTGATGTCGTAGTTCCAACTCACTCTCTCAAAATGTGTAGTTTTGAGAAGCTTCCAGCATGCCAATTTGTCCTGCATACTGAGGACGACTAAAGGCGGAATTGAAGAGCAAATTGAAATTTGTGTGCAAAAATGAAACCCTAGAGTTGACAAGAAATACAATTCAAAGCTTCATACCTTGAATTCAATGGTAGCGCATTCCTTAATGGCGTCGATAGCATCCAAGTCAGCCTTTTCAGCATCTGTTTGCGCATTCACTCCAGTCGGCACAAATAGAGCCATGGCGATTCAATCAAATAGGCCGTCGACAAACTCTCAAACCTCGTCTCCACGCCGACTCTCCACAATCCGCAGCAGATAGAAAAATTTTGAAACCAAATTCAAAAGCAGGGTGCAACAGAGTCAACTCTTTCCCAGCAAGTTCAGAAATTCTAATCAACCTGTCCGATTCTCCAGCACACCGTTTGAGAGAGGAAATCCTGAGCTTGCTATAATTCTTGACACACTCTAGAGCACTTCCAAAGTCTACAAGGAAATTGTAATCCTTAAACCCGACAAGCGGAGTCGACGGATATGGAAAACCCTAATTCTGAAATGCCCACCTGAAATCCCGTAGAGATTTTGTGAGAATTGGACTTAGCCCCTAAATGCCCAAGGCACCTAAATGTGGTGTCGAAGAAACTTTGAAGTTGAATAAAACCTTATCAAACTGCTACTTTTAGTAGTTTATATTTTTGATCAATTCTTTTTGAAGTCTAGTTTTAGCATCAAAAATCCGATTTTAAAAATGAATGATAATGATTTTTCTATTCAAAGTTTTCTACAAAGGTACCCATTGCAATCTTGACTGTTTGTAGTGTTGAGGGCTCTTGGAAATGAGCTTCAAATACACTAGATCTTGGAGAAAAATCACACTAGAAATTCATTTAAAAAAATTGTAGAATAGATTTTTAGAAGTCATAAATTGATCGGGGTTATATTTGTTAGGCCCTTCAACCTCATATTTTTTGGTCTTGAAATTTTTAGATTTGCGATGCAAAAAGAGAGCTCAAAGATTTTCATAGTTTTAATACCTTGATGATCAAACATTATAATCTTTCAATCCTTAAATGATATTGTTGTATTTTATTTTCCTATGTGATCTCTAACATGTCTAGTTTGAATTTGTACAATTACAATTTTTTTTTAAAATTGATTCAACTTATCAAAATGTTGGCTTTTTGTTCAATTTAGAGTAAATTCTAAGAGGCTCAAAATAGGCCTTGGGCATTTAGGGGTTAATGTCGCTGATTGCTTGAGAATTGACAATTAGTGCAAACTACAAAAGAGTCAACTTTTTAAAAATATAATTTTTTTTAAAGTTTGCTAACTTAAAGATGCTTGTTTTTGTTACAGAGTTTTTTTGGGAAAAAACATTGTATTCTCTGCACGTGCGCAAAAATAGCAAGCTGGGCACTTTGAGCACATATGCAAGCTAGACACATTATTGTTTTTATAAAATGCAAATTTTATGGTGAAAATTGGGATATGAAGAGTTCTACTAAAGTCACACAACCCCAAGAAGAGATTTTAGGGTTAGAAAAAATATAGAAAACTTGCAAAATGGCCACGGTAGACATCCATTCTAAGGTAGTTTTAAAATAGGAAATTATTTATAAAAGATTTATAAAATTATTCAATGTCTAAAACCAGCGTTGATACCTTCATTTCAAATTTCATAGAAAACATACATACAATACAAAAGTTATGAGTAAATAACTACTTATGCAAGGCCAAGGGGACAAAAGTAAAATTAAAGGACAAGTGTTTATTGCAACAATTTTTTGGCTTGGAACTATTAATTTTTTGTTCATAACTTGAAGGTGGTATGTCAATATCACAAGAAATTTCAACTAAATGCAAGTATTTTCCAATCATTTAGGTGTAGATTTCTATGGTATACAACCCCTAAAAGACCAACATGTTTTTTTTGGTTATATAGAAAGTTTGGGCTCACTTTTGTGAATGAGGATTTGCATATTCTAGACTAAAATTTTAATGGAAGGCAGGGACAAGGAATACCTTTCATATACACTAAATTTCATGACATTTGGAAATATGAATCAAAAGTTGTGGCCTCATATATATTATTACTTTTTGTAAATGGACAATCCGGCCAGATAAAAAAGAACACTTTTTTCAAAAACAAGAATCTGAAATTGACTTTTTGGAATTATAAGTACATGGAAAGATGAATCATTTCATTTTGATCAATGAGATGAAGTTATGAAGGTTTTTTGTTTGCAAGCACTTATGGATTTTCTACTCTAAAATAAACTTTGAAGTCCTTTATCTTACTCAAGTTTTAATATTTTTTGAAAAAAACAAATCATAGCATGTAGATTGTCTATTACAACATTGTAACTATTGGAATTAGCATTTTTAATCCTATAACTCAATTCTTATAAATTTAGTATTTTGAATCATTCTCAACTTCTTTCTACTTACTATTTTATTCCTATACCGTATGCTGTACAATTCCAAATGGTGTAGCCAATTTGTATTAAAAAAAATAAATCCAAAAAAGCACCATTGTTTTGGACATTTTTTCATAGAAAAGTGAGCTTAGGAAGTCCATTTGCCCTATTTTTTGGAGGGCCAAAAAAATGGTTTAAGTGAATTTGAATACCTGTATCTTGCAATCCACATGGTGGAAATCTTCGAAATTTATACCATGTGTTCTTTAGTCAGCATACTACAAGATCCTATGGTTATTTGTGTCAAAAAATGTTTTTTTCCAAAAATTTGGTATTTATACTAAAAATGGCAATTTTTGAATGTTTTTAGTGAAAAAAGAGTTATGGAAATTTAGGGGTTCAAAAAATTATGACAACATGATTACATTAATAAAATTTTGAGATCCTATGATATACAATTTAGAACCTTGGATTAGTATTGTCCTTTTTTTTTACTCCTAAATCCAAAGTCCCTACGGGGGACTCTTAGAAATTTGGTTAGGCTTGTATAATCTCAAATTTTGACATGATTTTTGGAAACTTCTTCTACTAATCAAAAATCAAATTAGCTTTTTGAAATTTAATATTTATTTCAACCAGTTCCCAAGAGCAGAAATTATGGCAACTCAAAATCCAAAAAAGAATTCTAGGGACAATTCAAGAAAAACACAAATCATTGTTTCATTTTATTTTTTAATTTTTTGTTCAAGGATTACATTTTTGTCTACCTTTGAAGCTTTGATTCATTTCATTTGGACTAGCAATGAAAAAATTATGGACAATCTTTGTTTGGGGAATACTTGTGCAAATTCTTGAAATAATAAATAATATAATTCATTCTTGAATGCAATTTTTACAATTTGAAAATAAAGAAGTTAGATAAAGCTTTAGTTAAGGTTTTCGTTTGCTTATATCAACAATCTCAACGTTGGAATAATTGCGTGTTTTAATTCCATATGAGAGCTTTTAATAATTCATTTTTTGCTTCAATCTTGAACTTGCATTTCTTCAACAAGTTTTTAATCAGTGAAAATTAAACATTCTTCTTTTGAATTTTTACCACTCAATTTTCAACTCAATTCTTTAGCATTAAGAATTAGAAAATTAAAATCATTAGTGCCAAAGTTCAAAGTTAAGATAATTGTAAGGCAAAAAAACAAATCAAGTAAGGTGACAAAAAATTTGTAACTTATCTTTAAATGCAAATATCTTGCAATCTATGAGGACAAAAATTTTGAATTGTCTTTTGCACATTTATAGACTAGTCTAGTGCAAAATCTTATGGTTAAGTATAACAAAAAAAGAACCTTAAAAGTTTTTTACTCTTTGCAATAGAAATGGCAGGTTTGAGTGGCTTTTCATGGAAAAAAGACCTTCAAACTTTAGGACTAAAAATGTTGGAAATATTTTAATGCTGAATTTTTTTGTGAATTCAAAGATTAAATTAAATGTCCTTTAACTTTGGGAAAACCTTGACATTCACATTCTATACACAACAAAATAAAATCACTGCAATCTTTCATGTACGTATCAAGCTTTGCTTTTGTATTAAGGATGCAACTTCTCATAAGGTAGGAGGCTCTAAAAGCAAGCATCTAAGGGCTGGTCCTCCTTTTTCATGTGGCTTCTTATTTGGGATTATTTTTTGCTCATTTTCCAAACAAAAAAATTAGATTCTAATTGCAATACAAATTGTTTTGTTTTTTTGAAGCATTTTTTGAATTACCTATGAATTTTCAAACAAGATGTGTCATAGGTCCCTATTTATGACCCTATGTCTTCCATAAACCATTCGCTTGCAAATTCTAGAGAGAAATGGGAAAAGCAAGACAACGATTGGCTCTTGTAATTAATAATAATTTTTTTTATTGATCCATTCAATGACTATAGAAGGTCCATTTAAAGACCACCTCATGTCCATTCGAGACAAGTCTATACAACGGTTCTAAATGACCCTCCAAAATTTGAGCCTCCTACCTTACCACAACAAATGCATTGCACTCTTTTGTGCATAAAAGATATTGAATTTAAAAGTTTTAAGAAATTACAAAATTAAAGAGTTTTTATACCTGTTACTGTAAATGAGCAAATAGCACATGGCACAGGACACACGGCGGTCTAAACTAAAGATGATGCCATACATTCATTCACCGCAGCTTCAGCATTGGCATGCAATAATTATATACACAATAGTAGTAGGTGTGGTCTTGTTTTAATTCAATACAAAAATTCCAGGATGGACGTTTTAAACTTCATTGATATAGCAACGAATAAATTCATTCACTTTCGCATATTCATCGTCCATACTTAGTTTTGGTTTTGAAAGCAGCTGCCCTTTTCCTCTAGTCAGTAGCTGGACTCCACGTTTAACCTTTCTTCACAGTGAATTCGTTCAAGTTACCTAGTGCAGAAACTATAGCATTTGCTGATGTGGCATGGTCAAGTTCTTTTGAACGTCTTAGACAATGCTAGCATGTTTTTTAGCGTGTCCTCATGAACATGAATGTCCTATATCACATCGTTTTGACACTTATTGATCAAAAGACTGCCAAACAAATTAAGCCAATAGAGCAAATTGCCAAACTAAAGCTATGGATGATTCTATAATTTTTGAATACATGAAAGTTTGAACATAGTTTGAATATTTTTGAATACATGAAAGTTCTTTACATTTGTGATTTCTAATTGAATTTGAAAAGAAATATGTGAAATAGTAATGAAAAATGAGTGGAAAAAAATTTTGACTAATTAAACCGTCAAGATGCAGTCTTGAAATTGGCATTTATAACGTTGCTTTGAACATCAACTCCATTTTTGTTATTCAACAAACATCTAACAATGCATCTTTAAAATTGCTATTGAAAGTAGATGTCACTCGATTTTGAAGCTTGGTTAAGGCTCATCCTTCAGGCCTTCACACACGAGACCCTTCAACAACCATATTAGAGACTGCACATTGCTTTTCTAGGTCCAAGATAATATTGTCAGACAAAAAGAATGAAATGATCATGCTTGCAAATGTTTATACCCATGTATAGGAGTTGATTTTTTCTTAAACTTAAGGGAAAAAAACAAGTTTGATAGTGCCTACTGTACAAGATCGTGCACATCAGTGGATGTGTGAATGAAGATGTCCTAAACCCTAAACCCTAAACCCTAAACCCCAGCCTTTTGAAAATTGACTCCATGATCTAACTGAAAGCTTCCAAATGTAGAGTGCCTATATGACATGAAGTTACCCCAAATCACTATCTCGGCACCTTTTGGACACCCTCACCTAGCATTTCTAGACTAATCACCTATTGTAAGGCTTCAACACCTGCGATCCAGTTGGTGGTCTATTTGAACCCTGAACATTACTGGAAATGCTTGGGGTTGACAAGGATGATGTACTTTTGAATGCTCCTGAAATGTGCTGAGCCTGCCTTTTGTACCTTGAGTTACACTTAGGACCTAGGCGAAGAAGCTCACAGTAGGACATTTTGTAATTTGATGGAGTCACCTTTGAGCGCAAGGCTAATGTGTATGGTTGATGACGCTCTTGCTTGGGCTTCAGTGTTGGATGGTTGTTGCCAATTCGTATTTCCTTGTTGCTCTTCACCTTGCCCACGCAATAGGGCTCGGTTGCAATCCCTTTGCCCTTCCAATCTTTAGTGCGTGGAGTTAATTCATCTTGAACTAACTGCCCAAATCTGTGGTGATCTTCGTCCCCTTCCAACTCTGATAGCAGAATTGGTTCAAAAGGTCGAAACCCTTGGCATATGGTTGCAATTCCTACACCCTTCTCATCTTCAGTGTGTACAGCAAGCTTATCTTGAACCAGATGTCCAGTTTTGTGCTCACTGCTATTGTCCATCACCCCTTGGGACTCCAATAACATATCCAATTCAAAAGATTCAAAAACATCATCTAAAGATACAAGCTTGGCCTCATCCTTCTCATCTAAAAACAAGACACTGTTGAACACACCCATGCAAGGAGTCGTGCAGTCGAGCGAGCTAGCACCCGCTATAAATTCAAATCCATCTTCAGAGTGCGGAACAAGCTCACCACCAATTCGATCACTAGTTCCATGCTTTGTTTCTAGATTCTCCATCTCTTCTTCAGACTCCAAAAGTAGCTTGAAGGGTCCGAAGTTGTTGGCTAAAGATATCACCTCATCTTTGTACTTCTCACCCAACAGTAAGGCCTTACTGAACGCACCCTCTCCAACCGTGGTATTCATGACTACAAGTGCTAATGCTTGAAATGGGGACAAGCAAGCGAAGAGTGCTTGGATGTGCCCGGTGTGTTCACTTATATGGTGTACCTAGTCTAGACAAATACAAGAATCAATGTAGTCTCATGTCTTATGAATGGTGGCTGGACCAATTCTAAACATCTTCTATGAGGGCATTGAGGAGGTACGTCCCGCAGATTCATTGTGGACAAAATGAAGAGTGTGGGACACTTATGGCTGTTGGTATTGTATCTTTATTTAGCAATGAAATTCCATTTCATTTGTTTCAACAAAAAAAATACTCCACGGTGCACATGGATGGAACTACAAAAGCCCCAAAGCTTCAAGCACACGAGTCGGCTGTACTGCTCTGTCTCTTTTAGTGCTTCCCAATTTTGATAGGTATTCCCTGACATTATAGGGCATTGTAGGTAGACAAAGCTTTATTCTCACATAACAAACCATAAATATACAAAGTCAGCTAGTTGCTATGTGCACTGATTTGTGCACGATAGGACAAGATGGGGATCTAGTGGTCAGCACAGTACATAACATTGTTAAGCAATGCCAGACAACTAGGGGGGTCCCCTTCATTTTTTTGAAACAAATTAAACTATCTTGTATCTTTCCTTAGCAATGAAATTCTGTTTCATTTGTTTCAAAAGAAATAAAAAATAAAATTAGACTAAATTTCATTGCCAATAAAAATAAGATACAACCAGCCACAAGTGGCCCGGTAAGAAATAGAGGGGTCCCTTTTGCTTCCCTAGAATGTGGGAGTCCCCTAGCATTGAAACTTCACAGTCAAGTCATTGTTGAATCATAAATGAATTCGAGTCTCTAACCACTTACTTTCCCCAAGCACTGTACCTACTTTTCTGAGAGCATCGCCGCCCATTTCTGGGCAATAGAGCTTGGGAAATTAATGGCTTGCCCAAGCCCTCCATGTCCCAGACTTCTTCAAGCTGAGGAGAACCCCAGCCATGGCATGTATGAGGAGAACCCTCAAGCCAATGGCATGTATTTGGCATTCACATGTGTTCTGAAATTCATATAATAGACTTTGTGCAATTAATGGCTAACAATTTATCAACACATTCTTAAAAGCACTTTAAGACATAATCATAAACATCTCAAATTTGTACATGTATATAAATATATATATATATAAAAAAAAATCTAAAGGCTTACATTTCAAAATTTCCTCCACTATTCTAACTACTTGTTGCACTATTGTGCTATTGGCTTACTATCTACATATTGCGTCACAAATGTCAAGAATGAACTACCACACTTATTCATTGTTTGAAAATGCTCATGCGATATTGGCCAACCATGTGTTATGTGTGAGCCTTTCAATGTGTTTTGGTATGAAATAAGGTGTACTTAATGTTTTAAAGTAGTAATTAGAGGAAATTTAGAAATTAAAAGGAAATATCTAAAATTTAAGAATACCCATAACAATGAAGTCTAACTAATTAGATTAAAAGAATAGTTAAAAAGGATTTAATGAAATTAATTGGAAAAGGGAAATACAAATCAAATAGCAAATAGCATTAGGAGAGTCCAAAAAAAATTAAAAAATGAAGAAAAAATGTAATGGAGATTAAAGCAAATCTTAAGACAAGTTGGAGATTGAAGATTTGTAGGAGATTGAAGACTTAAAAGGATGTGAAGAATAGGAAGAGTGAGGGCGGTGTGAAGTTGAAGACTAATACTAGCATGTAGATGAAGGGCTTAGTGGATAAGGGAGGTTGTGGGGTGAAGAAGGGTCATGAGGGACCCTTTCCTTGTTTTTAGCCTTTCCTCTGTTGTTTCTCTCTCTCTCATCTTATCCTTCTTCTTCTTTTGCTCCTACGTGTGGTGTGTGTTGCTTAGAAGTATTAGCTATGGTGGATTTTGGATTGAGAGGTGTTAATTAACACCAATGCAAAATAGGAGGTTGATCTTTTGTATTCAAATAGGTATCTTTGTGAAATGAAGAGGGTTTATCAACCCTTATTTTCCTTTGAATTTGTATTCAGATTTTTGCAAGTTTGTTCTACAGAATAGATCCAAATGCTTTGAGATTTTTAGGACACTCAGGTTAGTAAGTTAGCTTTTCATAAGACAAGATTCAAAGGATTTGAATCTTGTAGAATCAAAGTTATTAGTGTTAGAAGTGGGTAGTATAGGAGGAGGGTAGTTTCGGCGACGGCTGAGATTACTTTTGACTAAAACTTATATTGGTCACTCATTTCTTAAAATTAGACCTTGAAATTTTGAGAACATGTAAAAAAACAAGCTATCTTTCTAACAAGACAAAAATCAACTCATTTGGAGTTTGGATCAAGGATTGGCCAAGTAAAAATGTGGAAAGTGGTTTCAACTCTTCTTCATCTTTAGTGGTTAGAGTATCCTTCCTTTTCCTTACTTCATTGTATAAATCCAAAAATTATAAAAAGGATACATTATTAATGCAATATGAGCTACACAAGTTGGTACCCTTGAGGTAATCAATCCCTCATTGTGATGAATTCAGTTATTATATATAATGATCCTCTGCTTTGATGACATTCTTTATCACAACATCTGTTCATATACAGATGAAATACCTTTTCAAAAATCTTGTATGGAGTACTTTACTGAGCTTTCACTCTCAATTGGATTGCAACGTATGTACCATGCACTCTCCATTAATCCATTGAGCTATTTTTGCAACTGCATATTCTTCCAAAATTCTTTGCATTTGCAGAATAATCTCAAATTCTACACCTTCTTTGTGCAACTGCATTTTTAGAATCCATGCACCACCAACGTTCCAAAGTGTCATCCCTTCACTTGCATGAGCAATCTTTACTACCATTGTCTTGTTTTGATGTTCTAATTTTCAAGGTTGGACTTTGTTGTATAATGAAGAGACAAATTTGCCGCAAATTCCCAACAATCTAATATTTTGAGAGTTGTAAAAAATGTGAACCCTTCAAATACTTGCATATCCACCCCTCTTCACATCCTTGTCAAGAGCAATGACATTTGCGGTATCAAGAAGGGCAATTAAGTGAGACATTTGAATTCTTCTCTCTGCTTAGCCCTCTTATGATTGCCACCATCCTATAGATCCCTATTGGTTCCTCAAATATTAACCCATTTATGCAACAAAGAATTCAGCTGTTCAATTACTTGACTAAAGGTTCCATCTCTCGGTCAATACGCTTTTCCATTTTTTTCTAGTATATTTTTTGCATTATAAAGCAAATTGTGCACTTGGTCCTTTAAGAAGTTGTTGAAGCCCCTCTTCTTTGCAATCTACTTGGAGGCACTCAAAGTGGACATCATTGTATGAAACATGTCTAATTTGAATTTTTCCACCCCTTCTTCCTGGTATCTCCCATATTTGCTTGCATAGCTTTTTATAACACATTTTTTGTGCAATAAAACCCTCTTTCATTTTCAAACAATAACATCAATAGAACAAGTCTAATAAAATCAATTCTTCTCAGTAGCAATTTCATACATTTGTAGAAATCATACAACAAACAAACACTCATAGTATTGGAATATTATGTCATCCACAATCCTTAGTACAAATATTGAAATTTTTTGTATAAACAATATCAAGAATATACAAATAGTTTACATTTCATGATGTAGGCATGTGTGAAATGCCACTTCCATCTATCTTTCGAGAAGTTTTGCCTATCCAAATTCAATTTCAGCTCTTAAATGGGTGCATTAAGAACCTCCTACCTTAACACTAAATGCAAAGTTGGTTAACAAAACTCAATGAAGTACTTTAATTTGGTGGCCACTAACCACGGTCATGGCCTTTTTGAACTAAGAATAATACAGTGAATAGCAAGCTGAAATTTTGCATCCAAGTCGACCACGATCGTCTTCAAGTTCACCGCAACTTACTATTCTCCAACACCACAACAGTCCTGCCAACCTAAAACAACAAGAATTCATATTAAGCCTCTTTGTTCATCGCCATTGCCAACCTACAAATTGTCGTGCATATTTAAATTCAATTTGATCAAGTGAATGCAAAGATTGAGTGTAGATCATAGTGTACCTCCTACAAAAGTCTTAAATAGTCATCGCAGTTGCACTACCTCAGTGAATAGCAAGCTGAAATTTTGCATCCAAGTCGACCACAATCATTCTCCAAGTTCATTGCAACTACACACCCTAAACCCACTCAAGTTTAGAACAAAGCTTTGAAAAATGCAATAGGACTATTATTCAAGGACGGTCATAAAAAGATCATTTTCACATGTGCAACAAATAATGCTCAAACCTAAATGCTTGAAATTGGTTTAGAATTCAGCCCATTCAAAGCATTTTTACCTGAAAATTTGATTGGAAAGCTTACTGTTCTCCCACACCATGACAGTCCTGCCAACTTAAAACAACAAGAATTCATCAAAACATATCAAGCCTCTTTGTTCATCGCCATCACCAACCTACAAATTGCTGTGCATATTGAACTTTAATTTGATCAAGTGAATGCAAAGATTGAGTGTAGGTCATGGTGTACCTCCTACAAAAGTCTTAAATAGTCATCGCAGTCGTACTACCTCAGTGAATAGCAAGCTGAAATTTTGCATCCAAGTCGACCACAATCATTCTCCAAGTTCACCGCAACTACACAAAACAACTTGTCGCATCAACAACGTCCAATGAACACAACAAGCTTCAAAACTTGACTTCAGCAGAGACACAAAGTATCATATATGACTAGCAATATTTTCAAGTCTGTTCCATTGCTTGTTTGATTTTATACCTCCATCTTGGCTTGCAGCATCAATAATTCCAAAGTCTGCTGCTTCCAATTTATTGACTAGAAGTTCAATTCAGTCCACACCAAAGTTCCACATATGAATCCCTCTTCCACTCCCCGTTAACTGAAAATGATTTCCTCCTAATTTCGGAACCCCCTCCAAATTGCTCAGCCCTTAAGGTTCTGGGAGAAAAAAACACTCACTAGTTCCCTGCATCAACCACAACCAAAGTGAGGAGCCTTAATACTTAGCTTCAATCAAACAAATTACGGCCTTTTGCTCCCTTGCGTTTGTGTCTGTTCGATTGTTCACATTGCTCAATCCGGAACTCTCAGGTCACCAAGCACTGGAGCGCTTGACATCAACATCAACAACTTCAAATGACTTTAGTTTCAGAAAATTGGACTGGAATGTACCTCAAATGTGAAAATACCAAGCTTCAATACTAGACTAGACTCAATGCTTGTCGTGTCAACGAAACTTTGTGAGATCAAGAGAACCCTAATGTATATATAAAAATCGAGGCTACCCAGTTCAGACTCTAAAGTCGGAAGGTGATCCAATGCAAAAGGAATCAGGAGCTATTGGTGATCCAAATGGTGCAAGTTCTGATGCAAGAGCAAATTACTGGGGTCCTTGATCCAGTTCAAGGACTCCCAACTTTGACCAAGATGCAACCTCATCTATGCTACAGACTGCACTCTCAAGCTGATATATAAGTATCAAACCTGATGTATCATCATTTAACTCAACTAGGGTACACTTAGGGTTTGATCATCCGCATTGTTTGTCCGAGCGAGGGTCATTCCTACTCCTCTGTCCTTCAACATAGAATAGATTTGGAATCGATTGATTTCTTGAAAGAAATTTAACTGAAAACAAACCGATATTTCTACGACATGGACTGGAACGTAGTCAGGGGACTGGAACGTAGTCAGGGGAAACCTCAAATGTGAAAGTATCAATCTCTAAGATTTTCTAATCCCATATACAGAAAGAAAGCTACAACAGATATTGCAACTCATGAAAAGCAAGAAACCTGAACTACAACATCTCACATGAACAACCCCAATATCTGAGCTTACCCTCCCCAATTGAGTAAACCTCCAAGCAAAAAGAGAACCCACAACACCCACAGCTCTCAACGTATGCAAACAGCTTCAAATTTAACTTTGCTGCAAAGAAAGGATCACATGCTGGACAGAAAGGATATCATGCTGCACTGCAACAAGTTCCGTGCTCTAACTTCACTCTAACCTCAGTCCATCACTGCGAGTTTTTGAGCTACCTTTCAGCTGTTTCTGCTCTCAGCTTTCTGTCTCTGAATTGCATTGCATTGTTCCTTGCCGAACCATGCCCAAAAAAAATAGTACCATGGAAAGGTGAATTTTTGAGAAGAACCCCCCTCCCCCCCCGAGCAGATTATTATTTAAGAGCAAATGCCTTCCGTCCCTTTTGTTCAATTACAATTCTCACCCCCAAGTCCCAAGAAAGCTAACTAGTACTAAGGATTCATGGATTTGTTTGGAGCTGCTGCAGCAGGTGAAGTGCAATCTGCAGCAACTCATTTCATGTGTAGAGTAAGGCACTCCAGCCAGTACATAGATTGGCTTCACCAATGTTAAGGAAATGTGCATGAGTGCGTGAGACTGTCTCATTCACCTCAAATTGATAAGGCCAAGAGGTAGAGTAGCTTACCCTTGCAAAGAACTTGCGAAATCGCACAGTTCCGCCCTCAAAGCTTGGCTTGCATCAATTTCAACTAGTTGTGGTAGTTTATGCCCGAGTCTAATTTACACCACTCACACAAGTTTCTGCTAGTGAAGTCGCTATCGATAACCATCACTTGAAATCCATTGGCGCAATGTTCTGAGTTCCTCATAGTGTCAGCACAATTTTTGTAAATGACGATGCTCGGCAAAGGGCCAGTAGTGAAAAATCCTTTATTTCAGACATGTATTCACAACAAGGATACGTAACTTACTTGACAAACTAGCGGCCGACTGTAGACATTCCCAACAACAAGAAATTATTCCTTCTTCGTCTATCCTTTATGCTAATCACCCTGCATTGGACAAAGTGTCAGCAGCAACTACAATGCATTTCACACAAATCTTTGCCATAATTTCTGCGCATCACAAAGGCTAATTGATGCAAAAGCCATGTTCTCTAGCAAGATTCTCCGTGATGCTACCAGTTCTTACTACAAAAGAACCCACACGCGTCGAAGAGGACTCTAAAACCCGTTACGGACCTCATCCCTCTCCCACGCTAAGCCCCGTTACCAACACCAAAACATCTATTGATACATTTACTAGCAAGTGGTGTAACCATGACTCAACTCGACTCAATGTCTATGGTCATTGATCTCAGAAAGAAAATGGAGAAATAGGGTCACGTATAATGGTCTACAACCTTCCACCTTGCAAGTGCATGAGAAAATTATACACAAGGAAAAAAAAAATAGATATCAAACAGACTACGGCAGCTCGGGAGTTGGAACTCGGGAGTTTAGGGTTTAAGGTTAACGCACCCCAAGGTTCTCCTCTTGCCACATTATGTTCATCATCGTCTGCCTTGCCGTCAAAACCTGTCAATCAAGAGTTGATACTTATGAAGGTCATTGGAAATGCGTCTAATGGAACTGAATTTTGGAACTCGGCTGATTTATCCTAATTCCGAAAGGGTGACGGCACGTTGGAGCTTCAGTCATGGACAATGTGAGAAGTACATTGCAAGAATGCGACCTAACAAATGGATACGCGAGTCTGTGCAAAACTGGCACTTACAAGCATCAAAGATCACTCGATTGCGAGTAGCGGTGACTACGAACTCAACGAAGCTCGCTGAGACATGGCACCAATGAGGCCCAAATGGAACAGAGGTTTGTCTGTGAAGCTTTTCATTACCTACAAGCAAAGGCTGGGATAGCAAACCTGAAGTTCTAAGTGGGAATACTCAATCCACACATTCATACGCAAGGGCTAGCCTTCTAGGACTGGGCATTTGGAATTCGGTTGATTGTATGCGTATCAGTGATGCTCTCTAGTGTATGGCAAATCTTTGCAAACCCTTACCTGACTTTCACACTAGCAAAATCAACATAAGAAAATATAAAAGTCGCCAAGTGTTGAATAAGTTTAGTAGTACAAAGCTGCTGACGCCGATGACCATTTCACGCTTGGTGAAATTCTAGATATTTGGACACATTTGGTACAATCGGACAAGATGATCTATGACAATCAAAGGCATGGTTATCACAAAATGCAATATTGTGCAATTTTCTACCACCAAGCAACTCGACAGGTAATTGATTTTCTTTATTTGTGGCTTTGATTGGATCAATGGGACGTGGTGCCAAGGCAAATCACATTATAGGACACATAGCACCTGGCTCCCTCTCAAAGAACCGCAAGCGATACTAGCCCATCACACGGCTCCCTTCTCCTTAAACCTGACACTACTGCCATAATACCCGGTAAAGGAATTGGAGATTCGGGTCTCACCTATCACAAGAGACATGGAATTGGGAACACCTATTACAGAACCTTGAGGACCATCAATTCGCCACGAACTAGCACCCTAACAACGATCTGCACAAAGTAAGAATCAGTATGACAAAGTTGAAGAGGTACTTTAAGTTTACTTGATGAGTTGAAGGTGGTCATTGCTCGCTCAAATCCTAGGCTAAGACTCGAGAGTCCTTCAGGGTTGTTCACCAAGGACAGAATGTCGAAAGAAGAATGCACGTCTTCTGGCAAGAACCTACTAATTCGAGGCGCCAGAAACTCCTGTCCCATTTGCACCAATCCAGTCTCTCGCAACCCAACAATAAATTCACACAAACCCCCAAAATCCCATATAAGAGACAATAACCACAGAAACTCACATTTGTCACCACTGTCCACTCTCTGCAACCAAATTTTTTCTCCAGCTCCTCTCGCTGATGCCGCAATTCCGCAACAGTCAAGGATGCTATTCTCAAATCCAAAGTGCCTGAGTGCTACAACATGGAAGCCCCCCACAACAACAAGCTGCTGAGTGCTGATACAAAAGACAAACCGTTTGATGCCATATTTCATACCCTGTGACGATCCTAGTTGATACCCAGGTGAAAATAATACCCGGTGAAAATGATTCCATGTGCATAGTACCCCCACATCAACATAAAAATGTTGCATTCCTGCGCCAACATTTAAGGTAGAGCCACCCATTCCTGACCTATGACCCATTCCCAACCTATAGTTCTGACCAAACCTAGAATGCGTTTATTTTTCCTTTTCAAAGTTGGAACCAATAAATACATGACACATGTTCCAAGTTGTGAGAAAGAAAGTAGGAAATAATGATGAATAAATAGTTCTTAAATGCTTGGAATTGGAAGAATCTAGACATTGGCCATGGATCTAGAGTGCTTTTTGCCTCCCAAAATTCATAATAATTTCAGTTCAAGCGATAAAAATAATTAACAATTTTTTTGCAAGCCTTATCATTTTTATCAATGTATCTCTAAAACTATTTGCTTTGCCTCCACTACTCCAGATCACATCAGATTTCTTTATTGGATTAGTTACGGGGGGCTATACCTTGCATAATTGACATATATATGTTAGTTTGGTCAATCTAATATCCAAATCAACAAATAAGTGTTGATTTTTTGTTGAATTGGATGCCACTTTCTATTAGCTAGACCTTATGTATTGAAATGATGCAACTACGTTATAGTATGACAACAACAAGAGGGTCAGACTATTGAGAGTTGCAGTAGCTTAAACCCCTAATTAAAGGTCCAAGGCGTTTTTGGCTTCAAAAACACGATTGCTTTTGAAGTGTTATAAATTCAAATGTTACTAAGTTATAGGGATCTCAACTATACAATCTAGATGACATGAATCAAATACCCAAAATCTTCATGTTTGAGAATACTGAAATCTACATGTCTACAAGTATCCAAAATCTTCGTATTTGAAAATACTGAAATCTACATATCTACAGATATCCAGAATCTTTGTATTTGAGAATACTGAAATCTAAACGAGTTAGACATCTTCAAAATGTACTGGGTCTGAGAAATTGGAAGACGAATGTAAGTCATTTGTAGATATACCTTCCTGTATCTACGAAACCGGGGATGCTCGTATTTGAATTTGAAATGGAGGCAACTGTACGGCGCCTCGGATGCTACGACAACCTTGTGAGTGGACGAAGAGGAACATGGAATCTACGACTAAGTCAAGAAATTCGTAGATGACGGAATCAAAATGTACGCCGCTGCTAAAAGGCAAAAGGGGGCTTGGAAAATTGGGGCGGAAGATTCAAGGACGTGTAACAATTCAAAGTCTTTTTGGCTGTAAGCGAGAAGCGTCCATTCGATCCTGGTGTTGCATTATGATTGGGTGTCACTGCACTGCTCCCATCATGCATTTTGAAAAGCCGGTATGATCAATGGAGGAAACCCTAAAGTGGAATTCATTGGGACTGGATATACAATCGGACATCTTCTTATTTTGCCTCCAAGTGTCGCTACTAAGGTGTACCGTACTACTCTCTAAGTGCTTGGACTAAAGATAAGGTAGTGTGTTCGAAAAATGATCGTATTCTAAATGCGACTCCTATCTAGGAAAGCTTGACATGTTGCTTGAAATATCTACAGTAGAACCTCTCTTAGTACATGGTGTTGGGATTATATATTAAGAGAGGTTTATACATTTGAAAAAGTGTAATAATGGTCACTAACTAGTGTAACCTCTAACTACACTACTTTTTAGAAAAAGTGCTTGAAATTGAGCTTACCTACTAACCTACTTTGTGCATATTATGCACTAAGAGAGGATATTGTAAGAAAGGTTCTATTATATTATTGTCAATGATGAGTTAGGTAGGCTTAAACGATCGCTTTAAGAGTAGACTACCTTAATGGAGATAAGGTCAAACCACCCACATTCGATTACTTATACAATTCTATGACAGAGATCAAGAGTAGTATGAAGCGATGCAATTTTTTCTTAAATAAAAAGATAGGAAATATGGGAGATTGTATATTTTTTGTGATTTTATTTCCAGAATTGAAACTATAAATGCAACTCCTATCTAGGAAAGTGTGACATGTTGCTTGAAATATCTGTAATAGAACCTCTCTTAGTACATGGTGTGGGGACTATGCACTAAAAAAGGTTTATGCATTTAGAGAGGTGTAATAATGGTCACTAACTAACATGGCCTCTAACCACTACTTTTTAGAAAAAGTGATTGAATTAGGGCCCACCATATTATGCACAAAGAGAGGATATACTAAGAGAGGTTCTATTGTATTACTGTCAATGATGACTTCGGTAAGCTTAAAAAGGCCGCTTTAAAAGCAAACTACCTTAGTACAGATAAGGTCAAACCACCCACATCCAATCACTTAAGCAAATCTATGACATAAATTATGATTAGTATAGGGCGATGCAAAAAAAAATTATTAAAAAAATAAAAATATGGGGATTGCATATTTTTCATAATTTTATTCACAAAATTGAAATTACTATAAATTTTAGGAGCCCAAAAGTGCTCAAAATCCAAAAGCAATATCTAGGTTTTTTTTATTCAAATCATTCAAGAACTAATGTACTTTCCTAATTTTTATTTCCTATTCTCTTGCTTGCTATTTTCCGTGCACTTTGGGATATGTGTCATGACTTTGTTAGTTCTAACCTTGAGAAGGGGAAGGAAAAAAAACATTCCAAGCTTCATTTGGAAATCTATGTGTTCCAGTCTTGGTTAGAAATAGTTGCACCCTACATGTTGGATATATGTCTTTGATTGGGAAATAGTGGTCTAACCTTAGTTGTATGCTTGTATGGTCCCTATAAACTGATTATGTTTATTAATAAAAATCTTCCTAAAATATCTATATCTTCATTTCAGAACACTCTATATTTTTTCTTTAAAACATATTAGAGTTAATCGTAAAGGTTGTCTTTAGTTGGCTCAAAATGTTGACTTTTTTTTCAATTTAGAGCAAATTCTAAGAGGCTCAGAACAAGCCTTGGGCATTTAGGGGTTAACTGTTACTCCAGTTTTGTACACGACACAGGCACAGTGTTGTCATATATCGCGGTGCCACGTATTGAAGGGTTTAGCATATGCTATTATTCTTTTGACGATATTTGCGAGAGGCTTGCTCATACATTCTGAACTGTACTGTAAGATCCGATGTGCATTGCACACCTCATTCATCCGAACGTACGTTTTTTTTGGGAATAACGGGAATCACCTGCCCTTTCCCTATTTTTTTCAGATGTAGTCCACATTTTACCTAATTGCAAAGTAACTTCCACCAACTTACTTGGTGGTAAACCAGTAGCATTTGCTGACGTGGCTCAGTCCTATTGTTTTGGACAAAGCAAAAAATGAAGGAATGTTTTGCGGCCTGTTTTTCTGAACATGAACGTCTTAACTCCTAAACGTCTGGATTCATCTCCAAAATTGACGATTTGAGAAAACCCATTATAAACTACAATTTGGAAGAATATTTTCAAATTGGTATACAAATGAAAACTGTAGATTTTGATTTTTAAATTCTATTCGTACGGTTAGATCTACTAATGCTATCACCAATCTTTTTTTATAAATTTTGAAAAGAAAATTTCAGAATTCCTTCTAAATTCAACTACAAGTAAAATATTATCATTTTTTGAGTAAAACTTGTTGGAATGGATTTGAAATAAGGTTCTCTTCATATGGTGATTTTTTGAAATTTTTGTGACCTTTACATCTTTGACCTCATTTTTGCACATCTAGTTTTGAACTAAAGTGAATGCAAATTGACCACTTGACATACTTCCACATTTGTAATTTTAGAAATGTATATATTCTAGTAACAACAAATCAAACCGATGGATAGGACAACAACTTGATAAGGTATCACCAAAAATTAGGATGACTTTCATCCAAGCAAGAATGAGACAGAAACAAGGATCTGAATCTGTTCATCGTCCAGAAAATGGACGTCGGAGCGCTCCAGGGTTAACCAGTTTCACATGTTTTTTTGAGCGACATCCGAGTGATTTGACCAACATTTCCAACAATTCTGGCTTCCACCTCCTCTGAATCTCTAACAGGCTCTTGTTTTACAAAACATGAACGTTTTGCTCTAACATCACAAAAAACAATGTTTTCTTATAGTGAGAATTGGTTAATTGTAAGGCAGTTTTGGGAAATTCACAGCAAGTATGGAAACGAAAAAATTATGCCAACTGTAGCAGCAAGGAGAGCATTTGGACCACCACGTTTTTGTATGTGGGCTGGCTCTACTATGAGGCTAAATTTCAAAGCAAACAACCTGCAGACCCTAAACCTGCAACTGTAAAGGGGCTATTGGATAACACTGCAAGGCCTACAAGTACATCACCATTGACGTCAGACTCCCAATTGAGACCAATATTCTGAACACTAAAAAAGCAGCCTTGAACTATGCAAATAAAGTTAAACTCATTCAAAATACTATAACATTCACAACGAGCAGGTATGGTGAAAAAGCCAAGCCAAAGTCAAGCCAAAGCCAAGCCTCTTTTTTAACAGTCAAAGGTGCACTATTCAGCATTGTACAAGTGCTTGTTTTTCTTTAAAAGTTGTAAAATGTAATTTAAACTCTAGAGAACCATTGTTCCTTTGGGGAACAAATGGGATTTTGGGCAAGTACCAGTGCTGAATTTTTCTCTTGATTTTTTAAAACTTTTTTGAAGATAGAAAAAATGAAGAGCTTCATAGGAAACTAAAGTAATTTCCTTTGGTTCTTGGAAGCAAAAGTTATGCCAAAGAAGCTTAAAACAAGAGAAAGGTAAAATTTTAATCTAAAATTAAATTTTTTTTTTCTTATAGATTATATTTTTATCTATCTAAAAACCTTTCATTCATTCCACTTGTATTTGTTATGAGAAAGTCATGGACAATTTTTGGGGGGCAATTAAACTATCTTCTGAAAAAATAACTTGGAGGATTCATTTTTTAATGCAATTTTTTCAATTTTTTAGAAACAAATGTTCTACATGGTTTAATTTGCTTAGTAAAACAATGTCACCATTGGGATTAGTGCATTTTGATTTCATCTTAAAGATATTAATAATTTAGATTTTCCTTCTATCTCATATCTACTTCTATTTAACAATTTTCTAAACAACAAAATTAAGCTATTTTTGATATGTTTTTTTTCATAGATTCTCAACTGAATTTCCTATCACAAAGATTTAAAGCTCAAAACTTTGCAGTGCAAAAAATTTAAGTTTAAAAGGTTCAAAGTCAAAAAATATGGTCTCTCAATGTACCAAAAAATTTGATTTCTTTACTTCAAATGAAAATATCTTGCAATCAATGATGTCAAAAATTCTAATAAAATTTCCCCAAATTCTTATACTAGTTAGGTGTAAAATCCTATGGTTAGAAGTGAAAGAAAAAACAATTTTTAGATTTTTTCACCCCTTGCAATTGGATTGGCAATTTTGAGTGGTTTTTGGGAGAAAAAAGGCCATGGTACTATAGGGGCTAAATCCAAACTCCAAAACTTAGGGATTATATGGCCAAAACAAGAAATTTGATCTAATTTGCCTTTGAACTCACAAGGAAGAACAAGCATGCCATAATGAAGTTGCTATGGCAAAGGCTTTGTGCCAAGAGCAAGTTGGAGCAAAAATATTGTGCTTGACTATTAAATCATGCAAATATGCATGGTAAGACAAACTGCCAAACTCACAAGCATTTAAGAAATAATTCTATTACAAATGACCTTTTCAATAATGAAATCAATTTTTCTTAAAAAAAATTTTGCCAATTTTATTGTTAATGAGAAGAACTTTTGTTTTAATCATTTTAAAACAAGATTTATATAGTCAAATTCTTATAATATGGAAATGAATAAAAATAGTCAATATTTTATTAATGTTAGAAGACTTATAATTTCAAGATTCTAAAACTATTTTGGATATTTTTCATCGCCCAATTCATTTTTTGTAGAGGAACCCTATACCCTTGACTAATCATTAAAAACTTGAAGTAGTTTAAAAGAAATTGTGATTTTGATAAATTCTCAAAGGTTAATGACTTTAAATTCATTTGGTTAAGATTTGGTATTCTTTTTCAGGTTTTAGCTGCATGTATGATTTCTAATTAACATGCTCCACATTTTCTTGATTGTAAAATTTCATAGGAGTTGTTAAAGGTGATTGCAAAAAAAAATTGTACTATTTTGTGTCACACCTCAAGCGCCCATTAGTTTTTTGGCCATAACTTTTGTATTCTACTTCCAAATGGCTCAAAATTCATAGACAAAGTACTCATAGCAGACATAGCTACTATTTACTTTACCTGATTTTTCAAAAAAAAATAATTTTGTTTTACTATCTAGAAAGAGCCCCCAATTTACATCACACTTGCAGAAATTTTTTTTGGGGGGGGAGGTAGTATTATGGAGTACCCATAAAAAAGAATTTTGAGCTGAAATTTGGAGAAGATGGTCTTCAAGTATATTTCTAGATATTGTCAGAAGGATTTTTAAAAATACTCAATTTCATGTGGTATGAAAGTCTACAAAGTGAACTTCATTCAAAGTACATTTCAGAACATGTAAGACATTATTTTGGTGCTTCTTTTGGTGAATGACCATCTCCATAGAGTTGTTACAAATGGCCAGGTTTTATTTTCATCATTTAATTATTTTTCCTATTTTTTACTAATTAATACATGAAAAATATATTTTCATGAGATTTGGCACTTTTCTAGTTCTCCTACTTAGAGAGTTTTTCCATGATCTTCCTACCCTAAACCTTCATCTTATAGGTATAAACATTGATCATATTTTTAAGTTTTTTTTAAAATTATCTTTTCAATTTTTAAGGTACTCCAGAAGAAAAAAAATGAGTATTGTAAAACGCAACAAAATTGGTAGGTGTTTTTTACAATCACCTTTAAAAACACATATTATCACACATCTAAATTTGGCTACATATGTCCAGTCTACTGGTGGTTAATGTATTTATTGTGCACCATCATTCTTACAAGGGAAAGGCCACATGATTGTAGTAAGAGATGTTTGAAATCATTGACTATTGCTAGCAAGTATGATTTGCAATACTAAATTTCCTTGGATCAATATTCTTTCATAAAGCTTGAAGATATAAAAATGATGTAGATCATCAACTTATAAACTTTCAACATGTCTATCATGGTTGTATGGTTTCTTGATGCTATTAAGGGTGTTGATCAATATATTAGATGATACAAATGTTGTATTCAATATAAATCTAACTTGGAACCAAGACCTTCTAAGTTCTAGGATAAGTCTTATTTTTCCTATAGATAACAAGTTTTTAGTGTATTTTGTACTCTTGTATGTCTTCAACAAACAAGTATAAGAATTCTCCCTTGCTTCAACTCCAAGCTCATGATCATTTTGTAGTTACTTAACCCCTTTAGGATGTTAGCAAATGGCATACATGAGCTAATTTCAGGGTATTTTCATGAAAGTGATGTATAAAAAAAATTCACTATTTTTTACTTTGTATTTCCTAGGGATTAAACGGAGGATGAACAAACCTAAAAGGTTAGTTTACCGCAGTTCATTTAGGAATGATGATGTATGTGTTGTGAATTGGACAATTTTGTGAATGAAGAGGTAGATGATGTCGAAGATCTAACACCTTTAAATGCAAGAAGTGTGTTTTTGGGCAAGAAACATTGTGATTTTGGGCAGCTCACTATAAAGTTTTAGGAGTTTTCTTTTTTATTCTTTGAAAATTTCACATAACGTGTGCCTAAAGAGTGGCTTTGAGGCCCAATAGTTTTCATGTGAATTGACAATGTGGTTAAAAAGTTTCTGCATGATATGTGGTTTTCATTGCTTGGCGGTTTAGGGTGGGTAGCCCAACAAACTTCTTCAAAAATCCCTTTTTTAAAAAGCCAAAATTTGAAATTGATTCTTTAGATTTATATACATGTGGGAAGCTTTGCATCATTTCATTTTGATAAATGCATTACTTCATTTTGATAAATGCATTGAATGTTATGAAGAACTTTACTTTGTGGGTAATATTGAATCTTTGAAAACTATATCTATCCATAAACTAAAACTTGTCATAACTTTCAAGCCATTTATCAAACTAAAGTCATTTAAAGCTTCCCACGTGTACGTAAATCTAAAGACTCAATTTCAAGTTTTTGCATTTTAAAAAAGTTTTTTTTAAAGAAGACTTTTGGATTGCCCAGCCTACCCACCAAGCATTGAAAAACATACATCATGCAATAACTTTTTAACCACATAGTCAAAAGTTATGAAAACAATTGGGCCTTAAAGCTTCTCCTTTGGCAAACATTGTATATAATTTCCAAAGAAAAGAAACAAAAACTCCTTTTGTAGTCAGCTGTCCAAAATTGCTATCTTCCCCCAAAACATAGTTCTCGCATTTAGGGATTAAAGAACCCCAATATACAAAATCTTCAACAATTCTTTAGTACGGGGTGTTCATTTTGTTTTTATAATAAGTATGTATTTTCTATAGAAGAAAACACCTAACTACAAAATTATAAGACCATTGGACACTTTTAGAATTTTTTGCAATTTTTTAATTGTTTTAACTTTCAATTAAGATGTAACAGGAACTGGCATTGACATGTCCAATTTTATGCATTAGGATAAAAGGAATATTGAAATGATGTGGCAAGACATAAAGTTGTACAAAGGAACTCTACTATAAGTGATATTCATTGGAGATTTTTGCTCTTATAAAGCAAAGACTTATTATTGTTTGATTCAACATTTTTTCTAATTGAATGTGGATTCAATTGTAATCTAATTTTGCATACATTGGAGTCAACTTCATGGCCCTATTGTAATATTCAAGAGCCAATTGGCAAGCCAAATAATCTTACATCCAAAATAGGCCTAGCAAGGTAAATTCTGGGTTTTCTAAGGTAAAAGTGGAACAAAGACTCCTATTTTGAGCCGTGTCTAGGATACGCTTTAGACCTCTCTACAACTAATTATTTGGGATTTTTGATTGCAAATATAAATGTAGGATTTGCAGAAAATGAATTTTGCAAAACCAAAAAAATTCTTATGTTTTCCTCCAAGGAAAATCCAAATTGCTCAGCACACTTCAAATGAAGGACTTAGCATCATGCATACATGCATGAGGGATGCACACTTTGAACACTGACCTTTTTCAATCTGCCAAAACCACCCTACCAATGGATTTTTAAGATGGCTGAAGCCGCCAATTGAAAAGCAATCTCCAACAGCACTGTAGTAAAAGATTCAAAGGTGTAGAGCCTATTGATTTGGCATTTTTGTTACTTATGATGGTTTTGGGATTGGGAGGTATTAATATTTCAAATTTTTTTTTCTTAGTTTTTAAGAATCATATGCGAAAAGGTGTAAAATTTTGATTTCCAACATTTTAGATCAACACCATCAAGAAAAATAGGCCAAAAGCAACTGTCAACAAACTCTTGAGCCAAAACATTTATAGCTAACACTACTAGAAAATGGCGTCCATATCAACAAAAAATGAACACTTTTATGTTCATTTGGGCACTGTAATGACCGTTTTCACATATTGGTGTCAACTATGTAAATGTTGGTGAAAAGGCAACATATTATGTTGATTTGGATACTACATGTCTGTTGCCAAATGGAACTAATTTTTATTAATTTTACAGGGTATCAATTTCACATGGGTATCAAACAAGATTGTGGCACGGTATCAAACATGGGTAAAACCTCACCCGGAAATTGTATCGCGTGGTGGGGATAGGCACGACAAATTTTACTTTTTATTCATTTTGTGGTTTTCTTGTAGATACTAATGTACATGATGTACAGAAATGTTGTTTCTTTTCAATGTTGTTTCATATAAGAGTTAGGAAACAAATTAAAGACTAATTTCTTTAGTTGTTGAAGCGACCATTTAAGAATTCATTACCTTTTGGAGGAAGCTAGACTCCTTGAAACAATTTCTTAGTACATCTTTGTAGGAAGTAAAATGGAATTGACATGTGCACAAAGTTGTTTCATATATTTTGGACCTTCATAGAATTAGTTACAAATTTTTGAACTTGAAATTCAATGGTTACTTAATCTCTATAATATTGTAGGCCTTTTCTGATCACTAAGGAAAGTCGTTCTAAATTCAACAAAAAACGAACATTGAAATAAGTTTTATAATTTAAAAAAAAAATTATAACCATACAATTTCAAAGGACACATAATTATTTGAGAACTCTCATCAAACAAGGAAATACCACAATACCACTTATGGACTTAAAGACTATAATGTTTGATAATGGAAACCCTAAATCTGTAAAAGTGTTTTGAAGTCCTTCAAAACTCTTTTCACATGTTAAATTGAAGAAATTGGTCACCAAAAAAATAAGAGGTTCAAGAGCTTTCTATGCATAACCCAAATCAATTGACGGCTTCTCAAAATCTACTACTCTACAATTTTTTTAAGTAAATTTCTAATACGATTTATTTTCCAAAGTAATGTATACTTTAGGCTCAATTGAATACTAGGACATCAAGATTTGCAATGGACACCCTTGCACACAATTGTGGACACAAAAAATCATAATCATATATTTTCAAAAAAAGATTTTAGATGCCAGAATTAGAGTTCAAATTTTTATGGTATTGATTTTTTAGAGTTGGCATATCAAAAGACGATAGGAAGACTTAAAATCACCCATGAAATCACTTTCAGAATTTTAACACCCTCACAATCAAACATTATAATCTTTTAATCCATAAGTGATCGTTTTTTTTCCCATGTGAGATCCACCATGTTCAGTTTAATTTTGTATCGTGACTATTAATTTTTTTTTGATAAAGTGGTCAAATGTTGAGGCTTCTTGTTTAATTCATTGGAATTTCCATTATCAAGGAAATTCCTTCTTTTAAAATTGCAAGACAATACCTAATACTTGCAAATGAAGATAGTAATTGAAATTGACTTTTGCATTCAATACATTTTTGAATTTGTTTTAAAGTTTTTAAGTATATTTTTTAATGGACCCCTAGCTAATGAGGTCAATTTGACCATATTGTGAACTTTGCTTAATTTTGCTTATTAACCCCTAAAGGCCCAAGGCATTTTCTGGCTCCAAAAACACTTAAAATTGCCATTTCTGCTGCAATCACTCCCTAAACCAAAAAAAAAAATTGTTTTTGAATCTAACCATAGGATCTTATACTTCACAACTCTGGATTGCAATTTCAGATGACTTTGACGGCCATTTGTGGATTTTTTTTGCACTACACACCATAAAGTTAAAATTTTTTATGTTGAGCATTTGAGTTGAGAGCCAGGGAAAAAGATTTCAGAATGTCAAAACTTGATTTTCACATATAAAAAAATTATTAAGTAGAAGTAGGTCCACAATTGAACAAAACACTAAATCTTCAATAGCTCTTAGATGGAATTAAAAAACCATAATCCCAATTTTGGGATTGTTCTTGCAAACAAACTTAACCTTTTCAAAAAAAAAAATTTGAAAAATTTCGAAAATTGCATTCAAAAATGAATTTTATAAGTTTTTTTTTCGAAGAAGACGCTTAGATTGCCCGAAAAACAAGATTGTCCATAACTTTCTCATTTTGGGTCCAATTAGAATGAATCAAAGCTTCAAATATAGACAAAAGCATGATCTTTGAGAAAAAAAATCAAAAAAAAAAATTCAATTTTTTTAAGTTTTTTTTTTGCCCGACGAACGGCTTTTTTGACTTTGGGCAGCATAACTTTTTTTCCCGGGCACCGATTGAAAAAAAAATTATATTTCTGGAAAGCTAAAAATCTTTGGGCACCTATCTTTGAAAAAAGTTTCAAACAAATAGGTTGAAATTTTAGGTCGCACAAGCCTGCCCGAAATCCCAAGTGTCCCCGGAGGGGACTTGGGGCCTTTAGGGATTAATGAAATATAAATGCAAATGAGGTATCCATCAAGCAATGAAGATTGCACCAATAAATGGAACTAGTGCGGACATGTTAAAAAAATGCCATGAAGCAAAGCCTTTTGCATTTCTTCATACCTAGAGTTTTTTAATTTGCATCAATTTTTGGCGTTTGGACCTAAGGAGTGAAAGTTATAGAATTTTTTTAAATAAAAAATTGAATTAAATTATCTTTTATCTTGTAATGAACATAACTTTCACATCACATGTCGTAACGCCCTTGCACTGTTTCATGCATAGAGCTTTCTATTTGTGCGAGTTTTTGTGGCGTTTGGACCTACAGTGTGAAAATTATGTATTTTTGTAAATTAAAAAATCAAAGTAAAATTATCTTCTATTTTAGAAAAACATTATTTTTACATTGCATGTCCAAACGCCACAAAACAAAGCCCTTGCATTCCTTTGTACATAAAGCTTTCTATTCATATTCTATTCTATTCGTACGCAAACTCACCCTGCAATAAAACCCTTGCACTCCTTTGTGCATTACACATTTATTTTCAAATTTCAAATTAAAAAATTTCTATTGCTTATATTTTGGTTGTAGCAACGGCACACTAGTATGTTTTTAAAATTGTTTTCAGCGCATCTGTGTTTTTTTCCATGGCGTGGGGCAGTAGGATAAGCTCAAGTGTGTGGGGGAGCTCCTCAACCAATGCCAACCACCAGGAAATTTGGGATCAGCCTGTGGCAATTTGCCACTTGGCCAGGTGGATGGCGGATGGCGTGGCGTTAAACTGGCGTGTGTGCTGGGTAGTTAGCAGAGCAGCCGACCGTTAAAGAAGTGATGACCGATAAGTATTTCAATATTTCACTTTATTCATTTTCTATATTCAACGTGACCTATTAGGAACATTGAAACAAATTTCAGCAATCTCATACTAATCTATCATCCTAAATACACCCCTTTCTCTTGTAGTGCACTCAATCTTAAAACACATTAAGAACTTTGTGATTAATAATTTCTAATTGTTCCAATGGTCATATTTATTTTTTATCATGATTAAAGTCCTTTGAAGTGTTGTTTTGATCATTTAGCTTCTCATTTATGTGAAATAATTAATGTCAAAACTTCAAAAAACAACTTCACTTACTCTTTGATTCTAAATCATAGGCAATTCAAAAATTTCACTTTCTTCCTAGATAAAAAGTTTGTACTGCATTAACACAGACATATATACCCACATACATGTACCCATACACACACACACACACATACACACACACACAACACCACACCACACCACCCACCCCATATATATATATACACACACACTACTTATATAAAAAACTACATGTCATTCAAATTCCAATATTCTAGAAAGAAATTCAAAAATAGGGAGAAAATGTAAATTGGTTAATACAACATTACATCCATTAGAGTTTAAATTTTTCAGTTCCATATCTAAATTCCTAATAATATAGTGTTTTGAAGCAAACCCTATCTCGTTCTACTTACTATTTTTTTAAGTATAAATATAAATTTCTTTTGAGAATTTTTATATATACCCCAACTTTTTCTTCAATATATTCTAGAAAGCAACAAATTGCAGAATCTAAGGATTTTCTATAAGATGTTTGAAAGATGAAACCTAACCATTTGGGAAGAATTGAATATAATTTTTTATTGGAAATCCAATAATTTTTTATTTTGAAGTTGTAAATATTGTGCTTTTGACTTGTAGGATTTGAGTTTGCAGGTCGTTGTTTTCTTTGGCCTAAGTACCTCGAGCATCATAGCATGCCCATTTTAGACAACGTTTTCGTACCAGGTAGCGGAATGTTGGTAGTGTGACTATACAGTACATTATCTCCATTAATGCAATGTTACATTACATTTAAAGATTGAGCACATTTATGAGCGTTCAATTTTAGGGACTTGGGAGCTAATTATGAAAATCACCTTCAATTGGGTTTTGCTAGTGCTTGGACTTGCAGACAATTGGTTTAGGCATAAATTTTGGTGACACTACGTCACAAATTTGTTTATATTTCTTGTTTTTTGCATTTGATGATCATGCTATATTCATGTGAATGAATTCAAAATTACAAACATAAAAGTTGTATATTGGGCAAAGTCGGATTTTATTTCAATTGAAAAGCAATTGTTGTTTGTACAAGTGATTTGAGATGATACAAACTACAACTGTGGCTAATTGAGTAGAATTTGATTCATGTTATCTTTAAATTTTTTGAAAATTGAAAAGTTAAAAATTTGATCACATTTATACAAGTGGTATAATAAATGTCGAAAACCATAGAAAGCTGCCATTTCTACTACATTCACCCAAAAAAGCAAAAAAAACATTTTTTTAAGAATCTAGCCGTAGTATCTTGTACTTCACTTGTTTGAGATAATGTGGTAAAAATTTCATCAAATTTGACCGTATGGATTGGAAGATATTAGCATTCAAAGTTGGACAATTTTTTTGAAACTTTTTGCAAACTTTTTGAATCAATATTGATTGTATAAGTGTTAAAAAACAAATACATAGAAAGAATAATTTGTAATTATTTTTCATTTTCAAAAGAAAATATGTACAATTGCTCCATAGAGAATGCATGGAAGGTGGTATCAAACTCAATGGAATGAAAAGTTGCTTTCAATTTGTAGCTTTCACTTTTTTTTTAATAGTTGCAGGTGAATGCGGGGATGGAGTCACTGCAATGAGAGAAGGATGGATTAAATAATAGATGCATTGGGTAAAGAATCCTTCTAAAACTAAGGACCTGATTTCAAAAAAGTGGAAAATACACGCAAAAAAGGTTCACACTGTTTAATGGATTTCATGTACAATGAAACGCATTTCACATTGTTTTTTTTCCCTCTTCAATGACATTTTCTCTATATTGGCAAAGGAATGGAAATTACAGCGCAAACTTAACTTTTTCATCCATCCTTTCATTTCCTTGGTGAAAGGATGCAAAGGACCTGACCTTCATATGTGTTTTTCATGCATGGTTAGTGTTTTACACCACCTCATGCTAATTTGCAGTACTTAAACAAAACCTCAAGCTGACGTGACATAGTCCTGTTGTTTGGGGCGTTTTGGAAAACGTCATTTTATTTTCCTAATGTTATGTGAAATATGGATGTCGGACATGACAGAAGGTCGGTTGTTTTCACCCACTCATCCACATGTTTGCAGCAATATGGAAATGAATTCAACCTCCCATGACCGAAATCCTTCTTCTTAGCTTATGTTATAAAAAACAACCTTATTTCATGGTAAAGTCCAAAAAAACAGGGCCTCCTTCTAGTGCTATGAAGCAGAGGTAGAATCAACAAGTTCCTTGTTTTAGGCTGAATCGGTCGTAGAATTGCAGACGAAGAACAAGGTCTTCACATCCTCACACCCTTGTTTCATATTTTGAGGACCTCCATGAAATTAGGTATGAATTTTTGAAGTTAAAATGCAGTGGTCACTAAAAGTAACCACCTCTTAAAATGTCCAAGTACATTACTAGTACATTGAAGAAAACAAGACATATCTTTGGTTCATGATTGCTTTTTGAGCATGGATGCTTTTTGAGCAAGGTACCTCGAACCAATTGAAAAAGCCTCAAGTCCTATTGTAGTCCTTGCTCCCTTTTTCAATGTGATCCTTGCATCTTTGCATCCTTGAAATTTTAAATACTCCTTCAATATGATTGCCAGATTAAAGTGGGACCGTTTACATCTACTAGCCCCATTTGCATTCTAATACTTAGGATGTTGTTAAGGCTTTTGACTACATGTTAGATATCTCTTTTTTCTTAAAAATATTTTGATCCAAGGTACATATGGAATGTTCCTTAACCCTTGAAGAATACTGAAGACCAAAAGTGTCCGATGGATGACTTCATTGTTTAATTACTCTCAAAAATTTATCCAACAAATTGCATATGTATGTATTGCATATAGAAATGAAAAATAGAAAAAAAGAAAAATAATAATTATAAAAATAAAAAATAAAAAATAAAAAATTGAATTTAAAAATTATAGAATACTTTTATGCCTTTTGCCAGGTGACATTTATCCAGTGCACTTCTATTTTGTTTGTTTGTAATATTAATTTTGTTTAATTTAACTATTATTTAAAATAATGATGGTCTCAAGGATGTGTGCTACCCCCTCTACCATCTCATCTAGGACATCTTGCCTCCTTCTACAAGTTCAATAAATTGCATCAAAATTGGCCAAGGTGATTGGAAGCTGGGCATTGGAATTTTGGGGAGTTAAGTTGTCCCACCCTATCCACTGAATGTGCACACCATGAACAACAAGTGGCAGCAAGGAGTCCTACAAAACAACCTTCATGACTCCATCCATAGTGTGAAATAGCCCTTAGTTAGTATAATATGCAATAATAAACCTCTTTGAATCAATATTTATTCATAAAGCTTGAAGATGCAAAAATAATGTAGACCACCAACTTATGAACTTTCAACATATCTAATGTGGTTATATGGATTCCCAACGCTACATATTCAAGCGTATTGATCAATATGTTAGATTATACAAATGCTATATATATTTTGAGCTGTGCCTAGAGTATGCTCTAGACTTCTTTAGAGCTAATTACTTGGGATTTTTTATTGCAAATATAAATGTAGGATTTGTAGAAAATGAGTTTTGCAAAAAACCAAAAATTCTTGTGTTTTCCCCCGAGGAAAATCCAACTTTCTTGGCCCACTTCAAATGAAGGATTTAGCATCATGCGTACACGCATGAGGGATGCGCACTTTGACCATTGACCTTTTGCAATCCACCCAAACCACCCTGCCTATGGAATTTTAAGATGGCCGGAGCCGACAAGAAAAAATCAATCTCCAATAGCGCTTGCATCAAAGATTTGAAGGTGTGGAGCCTATAGATTTGGCAGTGACCCTAGTAGATTTCTTTTCTTTTCTTTTCTTTGTTTTTAACACAAGCCTGTTGAAGTACACGCCATAAAGTTCACATTTTTTATGTTGAACATTTGAATTGAGAGTCTAGGAAAAAAATTCAGGATATCAAAACTTAATTTTCACATATAAAAAAATTGTTAAGTAGAAGTAGATCCAAGTTTGAACAAAACACTAAATTCTTAATAGCTCTAAGATGGAATTGAAAGACCATATTTCCAATGGTGGGATTGTTTTTAAAAACAAACTTGACCATGCCAAAAACATATTTCAAAGAATTTTAAATTTGCATCCAAAAATTATTTTATAAGTTGTTTTTTGGAGAAAATGCTTAGATTGCCCTAAAAACAAGATTATACATTACTTTCTCATTTTTAGTTTAAATAGAATGAACCAAAGCTTCAAACATAGACAAAAACATAATCTTTCAAGAAAAAATTAAAAATAAAAATAAAAATAATTTTTTTCCTCTTTTTTTTTTGCTCAGTGAATTGCTTTTAAGACTTCAAATGGCAAAATTCTTGCTCCTAGGCACCAATTGAAAAAAAACTATACCACTGGAAAGCTAATTTGATTCCCTATCTTCAAAGAAAATTTCAAAAAATCAAATCAAATCAAAATTTCAGGTTACACGTGCTTGCCTAAAATCCTAAGTGTCCTTTGAGGAGACTTTGGGATTGAGAGGTTAGAATAGAGGTTCCATAACTACTGGCGAACAAAAACTCCTCATTTGCAGTTCTCACTTATTTCGGGAATGTTTGTGCTTGTTTGTTGTTGAGTTGAATGCTGTTGGATAGACTATTGTTAATATGGCATGCCTACCTAAAACCAAGTCTCAACTACGTAATTATTTGAAAGGGGTTGATAGTGAAGTAGAGCGGACAAAGGGGAAGCTCCCTTTCTTTGGTGGAGATGACGTGAGGGCTCTGCTAGATAAAGCCAATGGTGAGGAGTTACATTGGACAAAGGCAACGAATAGGGAATTCCGGAAAATGGAATTATACTCTGGCGTTGCGTTTCTGGCAGAGATGGCTGAAAATGGTTACCACTTTAAGATTTGCAAACCTTTTCAAAATGAGTGGGATGACTGGCCTGAGGAGGACAATGTGTACTACTCCGACCAAGAAGTTAACTACCCATCAAATGTGGATTCAGGGAGAGATTTGAGTTTGGGCTTTGAGAACCAGCTTGAGCAAGTGGGACAAGGTGGATTGCAGGAGGATGAGATCCAGAGCTCAAATATGGGCTCCCTCATAGATGATGACACCTCTTCTGATTCAGCACCTCAATTCATGTCCGGCATGGCATCCTTTTTCCAATTCAGCACAGACTTCCAATTCATCATAGACGGCGAAGCTGATTATAATGGACCATAGATGTCCAAGCCTTAGTGTTCTTGCTACTTATGGTTTGGAGATTGCATTGTTTGGAAGTGGGATACTTAGTTCAGTGTCCATTTTGTTCATATAAGCCTTGCACTTGTTCATGGCTACTACAACATCCATGGCTACTATAGCATATCTGTTCTTTTGGTTCAAGGTTCGGCATGACAAAGTTTTCTCATTGTGCAAACTTCAGATTTTGAACTACTGTAGTTTAAGAGTAGAAGACTTTACATTGTTTTGGTTTTAGGATCCGGCATGATGTAGTGCTCTCATTATGCAAACTTCCAATTTTGAACTATTGTAGCCATGAGAGCAAGCTTTACATTCTGTGTAGAAATGCCATTGGAATTTCTATTGCACCAAATCTAAATTCAAATGACAACAGGCTTTATATTCTCTACAAGAATGCCACTGGATTTTCCACTGTGCCAAATATAAATTCAAATTGTTGTTTAGACTAGGATGCTTTAACGTTCTCAATTAATTTACTTTTTCAATTGAAAAGACCCTCATGGGTGTCTAACCTGATGCTAATTGGGATGTGAGTGAATGAGCAACCAACCTTGCAACCCAAAAATTCCTTTGTAAAGTCAAGGAGCCATGTTTGCACCCTTAAACTGGGCAACATTCCAGCTCACTCACACAAGTTGGGTCACAGGCTGGTCATTCCCACTTTAATTCAAATTTTCAAATATTCAAAAAAATATTAAACAAAAAATAAAAAAATTTTGCCAAATTTTTTTTGCTGTCCAAACTGCCCAGTTACAAAAAAAAGTAACATATTTGGCCATAACTTTTGACTACTATTTTTAAATGTGCTAAAATTTAGTGCATATGAAAGATACTCCTTGTGTCCACCTTTTATTAAAATTTTAGCTTAAAATATAGAAATCTCTAGTTACACATACCTGGCCAAAATTTCTATACAACCAAAAAATGCATGCCGGTCTTCTAGGGGTTAAATATTAATTTGATAATTAGTTCTTTAAATTTCAAAATTCATACTCTAAAAATTAACCTATCATTTTAAAATAATAATGTTAAATTATTCAATTAACTTCCTTTTTTAACAATCATTGGAAGAAGCCATGAACCCAAAAGCGCAAATTAACCACGTGGCATCCAATAGAGGTTTAATAAATAAACACCCTACCTTTATCCAGTAGAAAACGGCTTTAACATCCAACCCTGGTTTAATAAATTAAAGTCAGGGCCTTTATTTAAAGCCAATGCGGAGGCATTCTCCAACAATTCTTTTAAAATTATAAAGTCTTTTACATTTACTTCAAATTGTCAAGCTTTTAAAGTTTTAAATATATAGTTTGGAATACAACAACTAGCATTCAAAATTAAAATGTTAAATTATTCAATTAACTTTCTTTTTTAACAATCATTGGAAGAAGCCATGAACCCAAAAGCGCAAATTAACCACGTGGCATCCAATAGAGGTTTAATAAATAAACACCCTACCTTTATCCAGTAGAAAATGGCTTTAACATCCAACCCTGGTTTAATAAATTAAAGTCAGGGCCTTTATTTAAAGCCAATGCGGAGGCATTCTCCAACAATTCTTTTAAAATTATAAAGTCTTTTACATTTACTTCAAATTGTCAAGCTTTTAAAGTTTTAAATATATAGTTTGGAATACAACAACTAGCCTAAACCAAATTTGCATAATTGAGGTCAAGTCTTCTAAACAACAAGCAATATTTTGGATTTAGAAATTAAAAAAACTATTTACTAAGGTTGACTCACCAAATACAAACAATCACAAATAATTACAAAGAAATCGAATGTGATGCTAAATCACTAAGATAGTACAACCTTTTTGGGAAGCACAAAAAAGTGTAAATATACACTGTTGTTACCAAATCACAAATACATAATTGATGAAATCAAATAAAAAAGCATTTCAAATATGAACAACTTACCTAATTCCAATGTTGTATAAATTCAACACATAGGATGATGAAGTTTACACCTCCAAACACTTCACCTGCACCAAAGTAAGAAGATTTTATCAATATTACAATAACTTTGAAGTTAAAATCATAAACTTGAATGGACTACAAAGGACCATCAATACAATCAAAGTCATCTTTAAAATTACATTGAAATTGCAATTTAATAAAAATGAATAATAACTTTTATATTTTCAATTTTACTCTTAACTTTAATTTGGTACTTTTTATGACTCATGTCATAACTTCCAAATTGCTAATACATTGTTAAATGCCATATTTTTTCCTCTTTTTATGTAAACACAAATTTTTTTAGAATTTTTTTTTGTAACCATCATCCAAGATTGTGAGGAATTCATTCACTATTCACAAAATTCAATTAAAAAATGTACTCAATATCATACAACAAACAAACACTCAAGGTATTGGAATATTATGTCATCCACAATCCTTAGTACAAATATTGAATTTTTTTGTATAAACAATATCAAGAATATACAAATAGTTTACATTTCATGATGTAGGCATGTGTGAGATGTCACTTCCATCTACCTTTCGAGAAGTTTGGCCTGTCTAAATTCAATTTCAGCTCTCAAATGGGTGCATTGAGAACCTCTTACCTTAAGACTAAATGCAAAGCTGGCTAACAAAACTCAATGAAGTACTTTAATTTGGTGGCCACTAACCACGGTCATGGCCTTTTTGAACTAAGAATAATACAGTGAATAGCAAGCGGAATCTTCACACCAAGTCGTTCACAATCGTCTCCAAATTCACCGCAACTTATTGTTGTCCTGCACCACAATAGTCTTGCCAACTTAAAATGACAAAATTTCATCAAGACAACTTGTTGCATCAACAATGTTTAATGAACACAACAAGCTTCAAAACTTGACTTCAACAGAAACACAAAGTATCATGTATGACTGGCAATATCTTCTAATCCCATACACTGAAAGAAAGCTGCAACAGATATTGCAACTCATGAAAAGCAAGAAACCTAAACCACAACATCTCACATGAACAACCCCAATATCTAAGCTTACCCTCCCCAATTGAGTAAATCTCCAAGCATCGTAACGTATGATTGCAGATTGGATGATCACCTCACTCCAAGGAATTTTCAATTGCTCTCGCGTAAACCTAGCGAAGCTTGCTTCCAAAAGGGACAATCGGCGGAGGTTTTATAATGACGGACTAACCTAAAATGATGCGCTCAACACCAGAGGGGATGTATGTCTCATTGTCCATAGTTCTCTCCAAGAAAAAATTAGTTGTGTATACTCCAAACACTCAAAATTGACCACCTACCCCCTCGAGCAACTGCAGAGTAACATCCAACAAAACTCTCAGTAACGTATGATTGCAGATTGGACGCAACGCAAATTAATGATACCAGCAACACATAGAAGAAAACATTCCATCAGAGCAATACTAAGGCCTGAGATTCTCACCTCAGGACAGAAATGCGCAGCTAAATGAGGACTAACATTCTTTGGGTTAACTCTTCATTCCATTCGACAGCCTCGTATTTGTGCAAGTTCGAACCTGCACCAAAGATGTTCAACAAGACGCGTTCAACTACTTTGACAACCAACTTAAACTTTTCTTCCAAAGGACTTGCATCAAACAGTATTGCACCTCTCCGCATGCATCAGTATCTAAAAGCGAGCGGTACAAAAGAGGCCGATCTCAATCCTATTCTAAAATTCTAAAATTCTAAAATTTAAATTCTTTGGAATTTTTCGAATGAGTTGCAGTCAATACCGTTTGGCTTTCTTGGGATCCACTTGATCCGAGCTTGTGCACCCTTCAAGAGAGCCCTCCCCTTCCTCACTCCGCCCTTCAAACCTCTCGTAACTCCTTGCAATTAGGTCGTCATTGGAGTCGTCACTGTGGCTGTTGCTTTCGGAAGCAGTGGACTGATTCTCAAAGCTGGGAGTAGCACCACTAAAACTAGTACCACTACTACTACTACCACTCCAGTGAGCAGGAGTTTTTCAGGGGGCTCCGAATGGACCGTCACTTCTAGAATTCGGGGTAGCCAAGGTTACGTGCTTTTTGGCCTTCAGTACAAGCTCTTGGGACCCAGGTTTGGGGACACACACTCGGGTGTAAGATGTTGCCGCCAAGGTTTCGTGTCTGGGTTGCTGTGTTTGGAAAAACTTGCTTTCACGAAGCCTGGCGAAATGTTCTCTGTCAATCCAGGGAACGACGCCGATGGTTCAGAAATGGCAACAAGAACATTCCATGAAAAAGATTCCGCTAAAATATAGTATTTCATGTACACAACGATTAGGTGAGAGTATGATAACGAAACCAAATATGCTCTAGATAACAGGCGGTTGTAGAAAGAGCTTTGAAATCATTTTCAAGCCGTTTTGGCAATACACCAGCATTGACAAATGGGCACCTGACTTCCATCACCACTACATAAGCATAAACTCCAAAACCGTTTCAAAACTCTACTTGCGGCAGAAAATGCTTGCAAACCTTCCTCCACAAGCTCACTGCAGGAGTACCCGCGACACGGGTGTCGATCTTCACTCCTTCGACGCGTGCTCGCTCCTCAGACACTCCGATGAGTGATTGCATCTACAAATCGAGCAATTCTGACGGAGGCTCTATCCAACGGCGTCGACGCTAAGAAGTAAATTACAATCAAGCCAGTGGATCCTGCAATTGCTAGAGTTTGTCCTGTTCTGTTGAACAAGATATACAGTATAAGTTATTATACCTCACACTAAAGTTGGTCTCTGAACTTGTTTTGAAAGGCTGTAGAACGCCATAAACTCTCAATTCAAGTCGACAAGGTACAGTCTAATGAAAAGAATTACTCCTTGATGGGCACGAAGAAAACTAAGCAGACCACAAAGAAATCGGAACAATCTGCCATCAAATAATACGAAAACGATCCTGGCTGCTGAACGTGGTATGAAATTCATCTAAACGTTCACAAATTCTTGCATTGGAATAGGAAGTGAACCATTCTAACTCACCCACCACCCCGAACGCCAGTCTTCGCTCAGATGTGGAGCTTGAGCGCTACTTCGCCGTGACAGTGGCACCTCACCCGTGGTACCGACTCATCTGTGTGAATGGTGTGCCAGCCGGCGCCATTTAGCTCACCATGGGAGTGAATGCCCACGCTGTCCGTGGCAATTTGAGCTACATATTGGCGAAGGAGTTTTGAGGCAAGGGGATCGCCACGCAGGCAACGAAAGTGGCTGTGCAAGCGGGCTTCCAAGAGTTCGGGCTGGCGCGCATCCAGGCTTACACGATGACCACCAACATCGGGTCGCAACGGGTTCTGGAGAAATGCGGGTTTTAGCGCGAGGGGATGCTACGGAACTTTCTGAAAAGGACGCATTTGAGGAGCTTGACGCGCCGTCTTCTTTTACAACACTGAGAATTCCATTTCACCGACGAACGGTGGGAGGGAAGTATCAGCACAATACTCTCAAAACATACCTAGAGTAAACTTGCCAATTAGCGGAGAGACAAAATTCAAATCTTTCTCTACACAAATATAGAGACTTGAATGTATGGTGTCATTATTAAATGCAATGCTTACCCTAAAACACTTTGTAGGATTCTGATAGTCCTTTTCAGGAGCCTTGGGCAAGATAGCTGTTGTTGATGCAGGCAGTTAGTTCGATTTTTAGAATCCAAGGATCCCTTGAGGCCTTGAGTGACACCAGAACTAGAAGTTCTAAAATCCACGGGCTAAGCAATCCTCTTTGCCCCTTGAAATGGTGTCTGGACTGCAACAAAACCATGGACCCCTGTTTCCCAAAAACCTAACATCCTCTGATATCCTTAGCCGCATCCTAAGTAAAGACTAAAACCGGTCACTTCTAACCCTAGATCTAAATCGAACTAGAACTCACGACAACAAGAGACAAGGGATTGAGCCTTCTCTCGTTTGCACCACGACAGAGTTTGTCTATTTTCTTTGTGGTCTCCTAAACCCTAAACCCTTCGCTTCAGTGAAACAAATTACGGCCTTCTGCTCCCTTGCGTCTGTGTCTATTCCATTCTCTACACTGCTCAACCTGGAACTCTCGGGTCACCAAGCACGGAGAAAGGAACAACTGCAGCGCTTGCCCTAAAGGTTTTGAAGCATCGTTGTGAAGCCGTTGGGCAGCTTGTGGTAGGTTTAGGGTTTTGAAGCCTTGCAGCTACTGCTTCCTCCGCTTCCACTTCCACTTCCCTTTGACACTGACACAGGCAGAGGGAGGTGACATAGCCACAGCTACGCTTGCTACATCACCTCCCTCTGCCTGCCTACATCCCTCCCTCACCCCCCCAAAAAAACCTTAGAAGCAAAGAGAGCATTCACTGTCTTGCTCTCTTGCTGTAGTAGTCTTGAACCGATTAGGGGGGCTTGAAAGCACTATAGGGTTCCCTCTTTGTTCACTTGTCCTTGTTTTGTTTTGTTTTTAAATTTGCTCATAGTTGAAAATCCAAAAAATTTGCCGCCAAGGCTTTTCCCTTTGGTTCGATGTATTGTTTCCCCTTTTCAATGGAAATTGTCCATGTGTTTCACCCAAAATAAAAATAAAAACAAAAATAAAAATAATATAGGGTTCTATATTTGTCTCCTATACTCTTTTACTCCATGTGTTTTTGAAAAAGACATGTGTATTATTGAAAATTGTTCATGTGTTTTTAAAAAAAAGGGGGGGGGTATAAGAGAAACATGAATCTTTTTAAAAATAGAAGTAGGATTATATTAACCCTTAAATGCCCAAGGTATCAAATTATGGTGTCTACAATACTTTGAAGTTAAATAAGACCTAACCAAGTTTTTATTAGTAGTAGTTTGTATTTTTGAAAAAATCTTCCTGAAGTCTAATTTTAGCATCAAAAATTCAATTTTGAAAATGATTGACAGAGGATTGAAAGACTTCAAATCACTTTTAAAGTTTTGATACACTCATGATCAAACATTATAATTTTTCAATCCAAAAGTGATATTGTTGTGTTTTCTTTCCTATGTGATCTCTAAGATATCTTGTTTGAATATGGAAGGTTACAATTCAAAAATTGATAGAACTTATCAAAATGTTGAATTTTTGTTCAATTTAGAGCAAATTCCTAGAATCTCAAAGAAGAGCTTGGCTATTTTAGGGATTAAGTATGCAATGTCACGCACCTTGCCACAACTTGTGTCAGAAAATTTGTTATATTTTCATCCCATAGAAATATCATCCAATTATTTCATCCAATATTCACAATGAAAATTTAAAGTGCTATGAGTATGTAGTTGTAGAATAGGAGAATACAAAGAGAAACTTCAATGTAGAAGTGATCATAGGCACATTCTTTTAATATTAAATGGAGGTGCAACAAGCGACAAGTGGCAAGCTAGTACAAATTATGTACCAAAAAATGGCAAGTCATATGCCATTGGATTCCATGATTAAAATAACATATAAGCATCTTGCATACTAAGATGCTAATATCTAAACCTTGTGATGTTCAAATATGGTACCATGTACGTAGAATACATAACCATTCTGTAGCCATTGGGATGTACAAGAGATGTAAGAATGATCTAATTAGAAGTGTCATAGGTCATTGAATCTAGATTTCTATTAACCTCTAATAATCCATGTGTTAAGAGTTTGCAAATACTCACTAAAATGCCAAAAAACAACACTCTAAATAAAAGGTCTATTAATTAATTTTTATTCATTTATTATAATTTCTAACTATAGAATCTTGTTCTTGACTGGTATTAGGGTCACTTATGGGAAGACAATTTATGTGTGAATATCTTTTTGCAAAGGCAAGCAAGATGGATTTTTACAAGATTACCCACAATTTTGACAATGTGGCTTTGTTGGGTTCTTGAGTCCCATAACTCAAAATACCTTTGCAAGGAAGATTTAGGGACTTCAAATTTGAGTACTAGGGCCTAAAGTTAGGAAGAAGTATGCAAGTTTTCAAAGCAAATTGAAAACATTGCCCAAGTTGAGTCCCAAAACAAACCCAAAAAAAATAACTTTCTTTTCAACCATTGGATCTTCATAAAAATTAGGTTCCACAAGAATTTGATTGTTTTCCTAATGTCAACAAAAAAATGAAGAAGATTTTTTTTTTTAAATTTGTATTAGATGCCCGAAGTTCTCCACTTGTTTTGACTTCTGAGGAGTTTTTAAGGGTTAATACAAACTCAAGCCTTGAGTAATCAAATCATGCATTGAACATATCAAATACACCAAAATAAATACATTATATCAAGAGTTCATGTACCTATAACATTAGGAGTTAAGCCTTGAATGGTATATCCAAATTCTTGGGCTATTTTCAAAAAAAAATCATAATTCAAGCACCTTACTAAATCAACAATTGTAAACTAGGTTGAAGTCATTCATTTGGAAAGAGAATAGTATTGGAAATTTTATACACTCTTTAGTCTATCCTATTATGCACTTGCTTACTTGCAATTAAGATAGTGCATGTATCAAGCTAGGAAAAGCTAGCATGTGAGCATAGAATCTATGAGTCCATGAGTTTAGAAGTCTTTATCATAGACACTTTCTATGATTATTTATATGTATCTATAGTTAGGTATGCATGTTATAGACACTTTGAAAAAACACTTGTTTTCCTTTTGGTTTTCTACAAAATGAACTAAATGAGAAAAATATGAAATTTAAGAAAAAATTGGGATTTAGGAACACACTAGAGTTAGCAAGTGACTATACTAGCTTTTGAAACAATTAGGGTACGTGTGTTTTAAGTAAAATTTTGCTGAAAATCTTATTAAAGGTCATCACTTAAAATCATGTGTCTAGGACTATACTTAAAAACTCACTTAAAATACCCCTTTCTCTTGTAGTGGATTTTCATGGTTTTGAGCTTTAAACTCTTGTGAAAGACTAAATTTTAACTATGATTGAATACTTTGAAAGAGGATTAGAAAGTAGAAGACAACCTCTTACATTTTATGAATTTGGACCTCTTAAAATTTAAAATTTGGAACTAGATGAAAATCAACATTTGACTCATAGAAGACCAAATAGGATTTCATAGGGCTCCTAGTATGCTTAGAGGCTAAAAGTGTCAATGGATTTGAATTTGGAATGTGTTGGGCATTTGGAATTGGCCAATGTTTTAAACATTTTTGAAGCTTTGTTTCATAGTGTTTGGACCAACAATGTGAAAATTATGAATTTTTGAATTATTTTAATTTAAAATTTTTAATTAAATTATGTTTTTATTTTTGTAAAAACTTAACTCTTACATTACATATCTAAACCCCAGGAAACAAAGCCCTTACACTCCTTTGCACATAAAAGAAATTAAATTTCAAAGTTATCTTACATAATTCCAAAAAACATTATTAGAATGTCTTTTATATTAGGGTATGTCAAAGTTGGTTAAAAAAACTTTCTAATTTGTTTCAATATACACTTGAATTCCTACTTATTCAACAAACACAAACTTGGATGAAGTACTAAATTATGGATTTGAATCAAAATTAGTACATTAGTATACACATTGTTTTTTATTAAATGAAAACTAATATTATATTTTCTACTTAGTATTCATATATTTCTACTAACCACTTTCTTTAGAATTGTATTATAGCATCTTTTCTTTGATAGTAAGTACAAAATGCAACCTCCACCTTATAACATGTATTCTTTAAATTTATTTTTTATTTGCAATCATTCCAATGACTTTGAGTACTTCCAAGCTTGTTTTTATTGATTACATAAGAAAATCCTACAATTATCTTTAATAGTCCTTTACTACAATGTTAAGAGAATGTAAAGAAAAAAAAATCTAAAAAACCATTGGAAAATGTTACTAGAGTTTCTATTACATTGACCTTAGTCAAAATGTGCAAATTATACTTTCAAATTTTCTTCAATTCTTGAATGCAACTCCTAATTATTCATTTCAAACATAAAGTTGACATAGTTAGTTTAGGATTTTTTATCATTTATGACATTTTATGGATATAAAACTTTACAAGAAATAAATTGTTTTATAATAAACTCACTTTGGATTTTGTGCTCACACACTACATTGTTCACCAATACAAAGATTAATTACATATTAATAGATTTTTATATTTGTTTTTCATTTAGTCTTTTTTATTGTGTTGTATTATTGGATTTCTAAAATTCATACAACAATGATGAACAAAAAGAGTAAATACATATCAACATGTTTTCATAGGTTGGTGTAGGGTATGATGTGTAGCATAGAAATACTTGCACCTGATGATGCAATCTTATATTTCACTTGTCGTAGAGCATGTGATAAAAATTTCACAAATTAAATTGTACATATTGAAATATTTTAGCATTTGGAGTTGGGGAAAAAAAATTGAATGTTGGCTTGCAATTTCAAATGACTTTGAATGTCATTAGTGTAAAAAAATTTCACTCTTGAATATAATCTAAATTTTTTTTGGAAATGATGAATTGAACTCTAAACCTAAACCCAAAATTTTAAACAAAAATGAATTGATTGAAAAATATTGGTGATGAATTTTTTTAATTTCATTGTAAAAATATTTTAAAAGCATCAAGATGCATGTTTCACTTTTAAGGAGAAAAAAAATTACCAAGGAAAACTAAACCCACTACAAAGAATTCAATATCAAGGAGTTGCCTTCTCAAATTTTTTAGAAATAGATATTTCTAAATTATAATTATGGTTTACTAAACAATCCTTGTAATATGACTATTTTTTTACCTTTGACCATGATGGTGTAATTGATTTTCCAAATCTTAATTATAATCTACAAATTTTTAATTAGTGACACCTTAACATTAAATTCTTTGTAGTGTAAAGTTTTTATGAGGTAATGGATGGTTTTCCTAAAAGCAAAATGTGCATATTGATGTTTTTATTAAATGGAATGTTGGTTTAGAGTAATTGAAATTTGGTTTGTTAATCCTGACGTACATCAAAAAATAAATTTAATAAGTTAGTTTTATTATTTTTTTATTTATTTTTTAAACACACAAACAATTTCTATTGAAAGGAGAAAACTGTACATCAAGCCAAAGGCAAAAGCCTTGGTGGCAAATTTTTTGGATTTTCAACTACAAGCAAATTTTTAAAACAAAACAAAACAAGGACAACGAACACAGAAAGTTGTTGGCCTTGAAGCTCTTTGGAGATGGCGAAGCATCACTGTCAAGAAAGACAGGCAGAGTTGCTGGAGGGGACACTTGGCGAGGGCGAGATGGCCCCAGGGGTTGGCAAGCCAAGGTTACAAGATAATACATAGGTTTCAAAAGTTAAGTTTTAAAAGAATTTTGAAAGATATTCCTTCAAGTCAAAATTCAGGTTACCTTACTTTTTTGAGAGCGTTGTACACTAGATTGCATTTTTATTCTACATTCTTTAAATTTTGATGATCTAACTTACATACCAATCTAGTTCTGAGAATTATATAAGATTGTAGTTGAGTACAAAGTTAATATGTAGTTTGTGGTTCTAATTTTATGTGAGTAATAAATTTTGAACACGTATCCCAAAGTGCATTCAAAATATATTTTCCCAAAAGCAATATCATTAGAAAAGAAAGGTAAGTTGACTGTGCTTACAGTCTAATTAATGACAAAGTTTACAATTAGATTAAATTTTTTGTTGACACAAATGAAATGGGATTTCATTGCAAAGGATGGATTTTGATTTTTGAAGCTATAAATATCTACACTTTACATGAATAAGCTTACCAATTTGGTAACTAGAAATCCATAAATGAGGCCAAGCTACTTGTTGCTAGTGGTTAAGTTTTCTTCTTTTTGTAATGAAATTCTGTTTCAATTGTTTCAAAAAATAAAAAATAAAATTTGTAATTGAGAAATTAGTCACGAATTAGGCTTACATGTTTCAAGTGTATGTTGTTTGTGGTGGTGACAAAAAATTTGAGTCAAGCTCAATAGTCATGATATAGGGACAAAAACATTGTTTTGCATCTAATATGAAAGTTATCTTGTTGATTAAAGCAAACACATCTCAAAATTTATTAGGTTTATAAAACTGCTAAGGTCAGTGATGACTAATGATAAACTTCTTGAATGTTTTCTAGTAACTATGATAACAGTGATATTAACAGCTGTTATACTTTTTCTAGCAAGAGAAATGAAATTGGCATCTAATCCAAACTTTTGGTGGGAAAAAAATTCATGGTAATTTTTTTTTTAAGGAAAAAAATGTGAAAATTTTCAAATCCTTCTAAAACTTGTTTTCTTACATGGAAGAATTTTTTCCCCACCAAACCTAATCAACAGCTATGTCAAATCCTTAAATATTTAGAAATGAGTTAGCAGCTTTTAATTCAGAGTAAAGTTCTTAGATGGGTGTAAGTTAGATTGTTAATAATAGATCATTATAAATCAAACCTTGTATCACATTATCATTAGCTCAAATGTCACTATCTGCACATTATTGTAATAAAAATGATTTGTGTGAAATGTTTAGCCTAAACCCTAAAAATTATATATAGTACTAGAAATATTTCAAATAGTCTTGGATACATTGAATTCATCTTCAAAAAAGTTTTCTATAATTCTTTTGAATCATACATTTGATTATGAAAATTATTTTTTAACTATATGGGCATATATTCTTCCTAATAGTGTATGTAAAATATTGAATCATAACATACTTATAGTAAGTATGTTACATCACTGAAAACAATTTACAAATTATATGATCTCAATTTTGGTAACAACTAACAAAGAGACAAAGAATATGATTCTAATTGAATACTTGTTTATATTATTTTTAGTTGAAGCACGTGCTTGTTACAATAATCATATGTAAACTAGATGTTTAGACTTCAATGTTAAAAATGTCTAGATATATCTCAAAGTCCAAAACAATAAAAGAAAATTGATTGAATAACATTTGGTACAATTTCTATTAGAATGTTATGGTTTGGAGCTTTATAGTGCTATTAATAAAAGATGAAGTTCTAACAATCTTAAATATTATAAAGAATGACTACAATGTAGCCGAAATTTTTTCACACTCTACTACACTAAAGATGATATTTAGTGTTTAGTGACATTTAGTGTTTTTACCCCCCTACTAGCCACAACACTAAATCTAAACTTGTCCACAATTAGTGTTAGACTTGAATGCGCCGCCTTCTCCTTCCCTGGAATTGCTTGGCATGTCTCTCAAATCACCGTAGTTCACATTCAGTGTTTGAATTGACATTTAATGTTACTTACTTTCATAGGGTAATTGGCTTTTAGTGTATGCCTTTGTATTTAGTGTACAAGACACTAAATATCATCATTAGTGTAGTTTTGACCATTTGAACTTTGACATTTGGAACTTTGTGAAAATCAATGTTTCACTCATAATGCACTAAATATAATCCTTTGAGGCCTTGTAAATATTTAAAGATTAACAACATCGAGAAATTTAGAATTTGGATCTCCAAAATACATAGGTCTTTTGAAGATGCTCCAATTATGCCTCTATTTTAAATTCATTGATTTCATGTACTAACTACTTTTAAATGCTAATTTTATATAATGTAATGCAAAAAATTTAAAAATTTGTATAGAATACTGCTTATTCCTAAACTATCACTGACAAAGTTTCACTACCATGCAGAGTAGCTAGTAATAAATATTATAACTATTTATTCAAATCATATTTATAAATATGAAGTTCCACTTCAAAAAGTGTTTTGCTTCTTTTTCCAAAAAGAAGCTTTGAAATTAATGGAAAAGATATGAAAGGTTAAGTTAGTTCACATAATGGAAGAAAACATTATAAATAATTATGTCTTTTACATGACATTCCTTTACAATGACTATAAGAATTTGAAGGTTTTGAACTTAAACTCTTGAAGGACTAAGAAGATAAAATGTTTCTTATTAGGTTGAAAAAATCTCAATAGTTTGTAAACTAGGGTTTTGTAGAGTAACAAGTTGACATACTTGGTGTTGCATTTTTTTTATTTTCAAAATTTCAATGTAAAAAGTGTTTTCATTTTTTTAGAAAATATGGTCTTGCAAAGCTAATTTTTTTACAAGGAAAGGAATAGAGGGGATGGAAAAAACCATTTTGAATCATTCGACATTTCTAGTTTTGGTTTGCACAAATGAAAAAAAACATTTTGAAAGTTGTATTTTTAGCAATTTTAAAAACTCAAGGTTTAATCTAGTCTGATCTAGAATACAAAATAAATATTATGACTCTAAATCTCTTGAAGATGTTCCAAAAAATATGCTAATAATATCAATCATTGCATTTTAAAAATTGATGCATATATAAATGATTTAAAATTTTATAGGATCCAATTCAATGAATTTAGGGTTTTCAATTCTTACGTTTGAAAATACGTACAAATTTGAGAGAGGTTTTAATTTCTCATTTGCTAAAATCCAAAATCATACATTTGCCTTGGATTCCCAATTTTTTTTGGGTGGGGGGATTGCCTTATGCATCTTTTTATCATTTTTCTTCCCTCCAAGCTACATTTTTTGCCAGTAAGTTGATCATCCAAAGTCGCTATAATCTAAAAATGTAGAAGCCAATACTTTCTAATTAATTCTATGCATGCTAGATATAATAGTTTCTACTTTTGTTTGGTTGAAATTAAAAATTTCAAACATAGGAATGTGCAAAAGAATATCAAAGTGTAACAATTTAGCCAAAACCTCCATCATCAAGAGGTTGCCAAGCCTTGAGGAATTAAAGAGTTGTAGTAGGCAAAATTTCAACAATTCTTGAGTATTTCGAAAAAAAGAGGACTAGAAAGTAGAAGATAGCCCCTAAGTAAGTATATCTTACAAATTATGACCATTTGAGATTTGATATGTGGAACTAGACCAAAATCAACATTTGAATCAAAGGAGATCAAATATAGCTTGATAAGGCTCTATGCACATTTAATCCCTCAAGGACTAATCTAATGTAGTCCAAATTAAAAAAAATTGTGAAGATCTATTATAAAATGCAACTTAGAACAATATTTGAATGATGACTCTCAATCAAAAGTTGTAGAATATGATTTATAGATCAAATCCATATGATTAGATCAATAAATATCCTAAACCAATATTTATCAATAACATGTGAAGTCAAAAATTGAAAATCCCTTTTCAAATCAATTGTAGACTGAATATTTATGATATTTATAAAAAAAATCTTGAAGTTCAACATGTTAAGTTCTAATCATAGTAATTTTTGAAGACTTTTATTTCACTTTTCTATTCAAGTTGTTTTTGGGAGCATCTTTTTTTTAATTGAAGAGTTTACTTATTGAGACCAAATCTACCAATACCTATTGAATGGTAGAATATTAGCAAAGCAATGTCTTCACAATCTATAGTATACAAATGTTAAAGGACTAATACATGTTTCTTTAACCCCTAAAGTTCTATGACTATGTTTTCACCAAAAATGCTTCAAAATTGCCATTTTCAGTATCAATATCAAATTTTAGAATTTTTTTTTACACATGTAACCGTAGGATCTTGTAGTAAATTGATTTGAGAACATGCAGTAAAAATTTCAGAAATTTCCATTGTACGGATTCATTTGCAAGATATAAAGCGTTGAAATGCACTAAAATCATTTTTTTGGCCTTGCAAAAAAATGGGCAGCTGCACTTCAAATGCTCACTTTTCTATGAAAAAATGTCAAAAATGGTGGTCTTTCTTTGTATTCAATTTTCTAGACAAGTTGTCTACATGCTTGAAAAATGTTAGATCATTTGGAATTGTACAACATATACGAAAAATATAGTAAGTAGAAGAAAATAGAGAATGATTCAATATACTAATTTCTTAATAATTTAGTTGTGAAATTGAAAAATGCTAATCCCAATGGTTTTAATGTTTTAATAAACAATCTACATCATATGATTTTATTTTATTTCCAAAATATTAAAAATTGAGTTAAATAAATGCCTTCAAAGTTTATTTTAGAATAGAGACTATATAACTGCCCACAAACTAAGTTTCCTCCTAACTTTCATTTCATTGATGAAAATGGAATGATTCAAAGCTTTCCACAGATGTACAAGTTTGACAAATCAATTTCAAATTTTTGTTTTTGAAAGGAGTGATTTTTATTTATCTGCCCATATTGCCCATTTATCCAAAAAAATAACGTACTAGGCCATAACTTTTGACTTGTATTTTCAAATGTCATGAAATTTAGTGCACATGATAGATATTCCTAGTTTCTACCTTCTATTAAAATTTCATCCAAAAATATGCAAATCTCTAGTCACATATACCTACCCAAAATTTCTATATAGCCAAAAAATGCAGGTTGGTCCTTTAAGGGTTAAAAAAATGTGAATGAAAAAACTCATTTTTGTAAGCTTTGGATGTATTTCCATTCATCTGTTGTTCAAAATTTGCACTTGTGATCCTTTATGGATCGAAGATTGACAACATCAAGAAATTTAAAAATTTTAATGTCTAAAATACCAAAAAATTCCATAGAGACTCCAATCATATTTTTTAATTTTAATTTCTTCAATTTGATGTTTTAACCACTTTTAAATTCTATTTTTTCTATTGCAATAAGAAAATTTAGATATTATATTAGAGTTCCACTTTAGTGTTATTGACAAATTGTCATTAGTACAATGCATGGGATCAAAGTATTCAAAATATTTATTCAACATTGTAATTATAAACAGAATTGACTACTTTATGAAGTCGCCTTTTGCTTCTTCTTTTATTTAGATGGCTTCAAATCTGAAAAGATATGAAAGGCTAAGTTACTATATATAATTGAAGAAAATAATACAAGAATGATTTTTATATTAGGTTATTTCAAAGTATGCTCAAAATACTTTCAAATTTGTTTCAAGTTCACGTAGGAATTCAATTAGTTCTTTCTAATTACAAGATAACAAGATTAAAGTTTAGAGATATAATACTACATATACAAAATATCAAAATTTTCAAATGTGTGTTTTAATGTAGAAATTTAGATTATAAATATAAATTATCCCCTACAAATTTCAGGATTAATTAACCCACTTTCTATTCAGGCAAATATGCCATGGTTAGCTTCAGGACTTGTCAGTATAGTACTACAATCTATTAAAACACACATCGCATAAATAGTTCACTTTTCATTGTGAGCATGTCCTTTTCATCATCCCTTAAACAGGAAGGTGTCAGGTGTTTGTGCATGAATCTAGGAATAGTGAGATTGCTTTAGTCAGGGCTGAAATTAAAAATTTAGCCCCCATAGATTGTCTAGCCCAGAGGGGCAAAAGTTATAGAGCTCCCAGTGATGAAGAGCGCTTCTTAGTTATTGATTCTAAGTTAGTACTGACCGCTGACCATGGGGTCGGTAGCATGCCCACATACCACGACAACGATGACACCAAATAACTTCTTTACTGTACACTAAATAGTGAAATTAGGGGGCCCCATACTAATTCCCCAACATTCTACACTATATGAACGTGTATAGTTACTTTAGAAGAATGTAGTTAAGCATTAGAGGAGATTTGGGCTTCTAAGAGACTACAAATTCCCAGACTGTGGGAACTCTCTAGGAATGTTGAGATGCTACCAAATGACCAGTCTAACGTGGCCAAGCGACTGCCACGTCAGATTTTTTTTTTGAATTTTTTTAATATTCTTTTAATATTTTAATAACTTTATTTTTGTTTTATTTTTTAATAATTTTTTTTTCTGACGGTAGGGGCTAGTTCCTAGCAATGATCCCAAAACTAGTGTATGGAATTTAGTGCATTATGCTGCCTAGTTTAGGGAATTTGGTTCAGCATGCTACCTTCTAGACAAACAAACATCAACTTTGGCTACCTTGAGAGTAAGGGGCATTAAAAAAAATAGAAAAAAAAGGATTTTGTAAGTTGTAAAGGATGATTGGGAATACTATAATTCAAAATTGACTAAATAGATGGTAATTCCAATGTAGAGGAAGTAACAAATTGGCTATCAAATTCTATTGGTTGTTGCAGTCTTTACTAAAATATAATTTTTTGAGAATTTTCTCTAATATACTTTTAGCTACTGAAAATTTTAAGTAGCAATAAAGCAAATTTTAGCTAGTTTTGTGAACGCTAGTTCCCAGCATTGGGAACAGCCTTGAAATGGTCTTCCAGAGGCTCATATTTCCTCTAATGTAAGAATTATGTGTATGACATGGGTTGATGCACTGATTTCTGGTTTGGAATTAGAGATTGGCATGTGCCTCCATTTGGACAAGCATTATTCATGAGGTAACTTCTATGGGGTAAAGCAACCTAATTGTCAAGGCAACCCAATTTCACTATTCAGAGTAGTTACTCTTGCTCCAAATGAAATCAAGAACTTTATTGCAACCCCTCATGCGCTCCTCACTGCAGGCTAAGCTAGACTTAACAAATCAGAGTGAAGCAAGCTTTGAGGCAATGCCGGTGTCGGTTGGTCTCCCATTGTATGACTTCGCCCCGGCACCCCCTTTCCACCCCTCAGGGATTGGAGGCTAGGGTGGAGCAAGCTGCACCTTAGGTGGGCAGGCAAACAACATCATTACTAATGCGACATTATTAATATTTGTTTCTATCCCTTGATTTTCCATTTGTCCAACAGTAGTTAAGGTGAAAACAGCCATTCCCGTCCTTGTTCCTATTCCTTTTCTAGTTGAGTGCCTTTAAAGCTTCCCTCCATTTACATGAATGTGTCCTCCAAATGTTTGATTCTTATTGGCTGATGCATTTCAAAGACACATTATGATTTTGTGAAGAACTAATTTTTGCCAAATTTTCAAGGCAAGAGTGGAGATGCTCTGAGAGGGGAAAGAGAAGGCCGGAGCCTGACAAATGCTAGAATTGATTGCTTTTCATCCAAATTCCAGAGGGGAGCAGATATCTGGAAGGCTAGAGCAGATGCTCTTATTGATCCAAAACTCTACAAATATCAATCTATTACAAGCACACCAGATACGCCACTAGATGGCGAAGCTGTAGGATGTTGCCTACTCCAGCAGGTTACTTGGGTAGTCAGCTTGGGTTTATAATAATATTCTTTTATTCCAAAATGACCAAGGCCTTTTTTGAGCTTCTAAAAATTTATTTTAATTTGAATAAAAAGCCAACATTTTGGTAAGTTTATCAATTTTGGTGCATTGTAATCATAAAA